>JABXWE010063732.1:0-14917 GCA_014611495.1 Limonius californicus
GAACATTTGTTGTAAAAAAGATTTATTTTTGTGTCTAAGGCCAACTAAATTTTGTAATACAATTAAACCTGCAATAATAATATCGGTTATCAGTGTTTGAGTAAACATTTTTTTCTTCGAAACTATACGAATTACGGAGTTTTTGCAAGAGTCAAAAAATGAAGCTAATGAATAAGTCAAAAAAAAACATAGAATCGTATCATCATCCTTAAAAAAATTCTGCACAAATTTATCAGGGGGTGGGGGTGGTTTTAACCCTTCTCCAATTTTCTTTGGGTTTCTTTCGTTACTGAAAGTAGTGGCTTCCTTTGAAGTGCCCAGGTACCAAATTTCATTAAAATTGATTCACACGTTTCTGAACAGCATACAAAAATGTGATTTTTTAAGTAAACTTTGAACTCCTCTCACGGGCAAACGGTACATTTTGGTATATGACAAAGTTAGGTCCAATCGACTTCTTTTGACCTCTAGAATACGTGGTAGCTCTATGACCCAGGAGTTTTGGGACACCCTGTATAATTGCTAAAGATCTGAATTTATCAGCAGTTGTTGAAATGGTATAAAAAAAGGTTGATGTAAAAGAGGTTGACAAGCTGAAAGCAATAGGTACCCCTCTGTAATAATACTATCCCAAGAAGAATCAGTGACATGGCAGAAGATATTCGAACACAAGTTGTTGAAAATATTAAGAAGTGCACGTACTTCTCATTACCGATGAACGAATCTACGGATATTTCTAACTGTGCCCAATTTTTAACATTTGTAGCTTTCTAGTTCAGCAAGTGTTTAAAGTGTTCAACAGTACATTCCAAACATTTATGGACCTTCATAATTAAAATTTTCTAGCAGTCTGAAACATTTCCCTTGTAGTCGACAGACAATCTGTAGTTATCTTGATTATCAGTTCCTGAAGATTATCATACACTATATATTTCATTATTCCCTATACGAAAAGTCGAGCATTGACAGATCGGGTGAAAACAGCACAGTATAGTAAATTTTGCATTAATAGTATAAATTTCCATTTTAGAAAGTACAAACACATAAAAGAAATAAAAGTGGAACCAGAAGCAGAAAAGGGCACACAGACTGGTAATAGGAGAACTACGAAACATCAAACCAGCCACAGAGAAGATAAATCAATATACTCGAATAAATATAAATAAGCTAACAAAAGACGAAAACAAAAATAAATATAGGAAGATAATAAATTGGACCCTGGAAGACAGATGACAAGCACTAAAAGAAATAGTAACTAGCTCGGCAAGAGAAGTATGTGGATACAGGAAGATAAATACGGGAAGAAAAAGAACTAGATGGTGGACAAAGGAAGTCAAAGATAGGTACAGTGCAAGACAAAAAACAAGCATGGAAAAAATACATATAGGTACACGAAGGATCTAAAAGACAAGGAATTTGGAACTAATAGGCACAGCGAAGAAACTAATACAAGTCATAAACTCGGTGCAAGAAGATACACGACCAAAAGAACAAATAAACAGCAATTAAATCAGAACTATTTAATATCAGAAACGGTATAAAACAAGGCGACAGTTTAAGCCCATACCTGTTTATAATAGTAATGGACAGGCTACTGAAAAGCACAAGACAAAGAACGGAGAAACTCCAGACTACAGTGGGACATAGCAATATGATACCACTCAGAATGGATAACCTGTTATACGTAGATGATTTAGTGCTCATAGCAGACAAAAATAGTAAAATGCAAAAGTTGATAAATATATGAACTGAATAAATAGAAAAACTGAAGATGGAAGTTAATGTAGAAAAAAGTAAAATAATGTATGTAAATTAGAAAATAGAACAGGAACAAAACAAAATAAAGTACAAAAACCAACCTATAGAAGAAGTGACCCCAATGGAATACCTAGGAATTATTATAGAAAACGACGGGAAAATAGACCTTGAAATAGCAAACAGAATTAAGAAGGCAAACAACATATACTACACACTAAATAAGTCAGCTTTTGGGAAAAAGAAATAAACAAAAAAACCAAGCTAAATATACTACATAATACGATAAAACGATCCTATATGGAAGCGAAACCTGGACTTTACAACAGCAGAAACACAACCCAAAACTGATAGCAGCAGAAATGAAGTATTTTAGAAAGATAGCGGGGAAAACCAAGAAGGAACACATTAGAAACGAGGAAATCATAGGAAAACTAAAACAAACGATAACACAGAAAAGTGAGAAGAAATTAGAATGGTATGGACACCTACAGAGATTGGACAGAAACAGACTACCGAAAAAAGTAATGGAAGCCAAAGCTACGAGGAAACGGAAAAGAGGAAGGCCGAGACTCACCTGGACAAAGTGCATAGAAGAGATAGGGAAAGCAAGAGGGAAAACGATAGAAGAAATGTATAAGATGGCAAAGGACCAGAAAGGATGGATGAAATGGGTAAAGGACGCGGAACCCACAAATATCCAACACCCGTGAGGGTATAAGGGATACCGGAGAAAGAAAGAGAAACTCCAAAATTGACGAATGCAAATACAGAACTAGAACTAGTACGAAAACGACCACAAAACTCTTACTTAAATCTGCTTCAAAACATAAGAACAACGGCGACAAATAACTCTGAAATAAAAGATGATCGCAGGCAACTCTTGTGATTTTATTATTTGACTTTTCTAGTCTTATTAAAATACGAATCCTGACTTGTTATACATTAATGAGAAGAGAATTCAAGGCAGAGTCTTCAGATAGAAAAACATACAGCGTGTTCCACTTGAAAACCACAGTTGGATATTTTTCCCAGAAACTAGTAAGCCATGAAAAATTATTGTTGCTGAAAGGTTTTTCTTTGACTTTTTCTTGTATATCTAATATTACCTAAGATATCAGCTGGTTAATGGAAACCAATCACCTTGTATACAAGGTGTCCTGCAATAGGATGTACACAGCTTCGGTACGTGTTCCTGCCTGCTTTATAAGTCGAAAACTTCCAATAAACATATGGCCTAAAATTAATCATTACAAAGTTATTCACATTTGAATGTTACCGTTACGCTTAAAGATCATAAACAAAAGATGCATTACAGGGCTTTGAAAACAAATGTAACTGAGTGTTGTGTCTATTATCTGTCATAAAATAAGTATGACAACGTTTTCTAATGAAGAATATGCCTATATGCATTACATTTGCTGGCTTTGCGACGAAAATACACGTGCAGCAGTTCAAGAATATCGTCGCCAATTTCCTGGCTGCAGATTACCAGATGGCCGAGTTTTCAGCAATGTGCATCGTACTATTAGAGAAACTGGTGAAGTACCACAATCAAAACGTGAACGACCACTGAGGAGAATGTTGATTTAAAGGAAAATAGAATTGAAAGAAGTCCCACTACTAGCGTTAGATGGCTAGCTTATCAAATCGCACTAACCAAATGAAAATATGGAGAACCATTCACGATTTTGGCTTATATCCGTATTATGTACAAACAGTACAGGCTCTTTTACCAAATGATTGCATTGCACATGAACAGTTCTGACATTGGTTATTGGAAAATCAGCGGTTGCACACAAAAATTCTTTTTACAGATGCGGTCTTGTTCAACCCAGATGGAATAACAAACACAAGAAATTCACATGTTTGGGCGCTAGAAAATCTACATGCATCCACGGAGTCACATTTCCAGCACCGTTTTTGTATTAATGTTTGGTGTGGTATCATCATCATCATCATCATCTGACATGGAGCCGACTCGAGGGTGAATCCTGGATTACGCCAGGCCACCCCATGCCAGTAAGTGGGTAGGGACTCAAGGATAGGGTGGGATTGAGTGGGGCATTGCACAACGTTAGCATGTCTGCAATGCATACCGCAAGACACCGCTGCTGCAACACCGGGTAGTTAGTAAACTACGCATCAATGGGTGTTGAGTACGTAGCCGAGACCGTTATGCTCTTAAGCAGTTGAACCTACTAACTTTGATAGCAAAGTTTCACAATGTTCTGATTTCACATTTATCTCGTCTTCTGGCCGGTCCTCTTAGACCATGCGCCCCGCAGTCACTTTCCGATGCAGTGAGCCGTCCAATACATCAAATACATATACAACTCCCATCATATAAATAATGTAATCCAAATCCTAGCGACCTTGTTCCAAAACATCCAAAACTTAATACAAATCCTAGTAGTCTTTTTTACATGTAAAATGTTTTGTAACAATAAAATTTTTCGTTTTACACTAAAATGGAAATTTGCAATTTAAATGCAATTTATTAAATTATGTAAGGATGAACAGACTATCGATGACTGCGATAATAAATAATCCTAATAATAATATAAAGAAATAATTAATATTATTGGCAATCTCCAGCAGCAGTGTGAATCGTACAGAGTAATAATATTGAATATGTTTACATTGCTTTTAATAATAAAACTGCAATACGCTGGGCTGCTCACATACACAATTATATGTAAAAGTGATATTGAAACGACAATATTGTAATAAATACCAACGTTTTCAATATTCATACCTCTTCTTTGAATGATCTATAATTGTGGTTACACTCATAACATCTTATCATTGTTTTTATTGCCAATTATAAATTTGCAATTGAAATACAATTTATTTAATTACGTAAGGATGAATAAACTATCAATGACCACGACAATAAACAATCCCAATAATATAGATGAAATAACTAATATCATTGGTTACAGTTGTGCAAAAATGTTTAGTTTAAAAAAATGGAAGCTTTGTAGACCTTTCATACAGCAACATTCAATACAAATCCTAGGAGCATTGTTAACGTGCAAGATGTTTATTCCTAAAATGCTTCGTGGGCAATATAATGGAAATTTTGCAAACTCTTATTGAGAATACATGTTAGCGCAAAGTCAATAACAAAAGATTTCGGTCTGATTCTTGGAATTATGAAGTCCAAGGAACGTATCACATTACATCATAAATTACGACCTGAAATGGTCTGCGAGCCGGCTTGCCCGAAATATTGAAGTGTTTGTTGATATTTTAGGAAAAGAATATTATTCAGAATGTTAGCTCTTGCGGCGTGCGGGAAAGGGTCGTCTCCTGGGCTGGTTTTAATGCCAGTGCAGAGCGTTCTTTACCTTTGTATTTATTAATTACAAATTGTGTATTGCGTTTACACCGTGTGTTTCATTAGCTGTTGACATTCATGTCCGACGCCCAACACATCAAAACTTTGTACAAATCCGAGTAACATTTTTTCATGCACAATGTTTATGCCTAAAATGTTTGGAACAGTAAACTTGTTATTCCTAAGCTGAATGGAGGTTCTGTTTGCCTTGTACCGCCACGTCAAACCAGTATTTATGTTGATTTGAATTTTACCAAGAATTTCAGTCCTAAGTCGGCTTGCATGCCAGCCCCCTGTACCCTTGCCGCTCCTACCCAACTCCAAACTGCCCCCACCGATGTCTACCCGCCTATGCGATAATCCACTTTCCCTTGTTACAACATTCACCCGTTTGAAATTCTATTTCAATTTTATTCCATTTTTGGAATAATACAACCTGTTACACACATTAAATACTTAGGAGTAACGATCGACAATCATCTAAAATGGGACAAACACATTTTTAAAACAACAAATAAATTAAGATACTTAATATATGTGTTTAAAACTTTGAAACAGGTGTTGAACACAAAACAAATGAAAGTAGTATACCACAGCCTGTTCGAATCAATAGCGAAATATGGAATAATAAGTTGGGGAGGAGCATACAATAATAAATTGAAGTACATGGAAACACTACAAAACAAGATATTAAAAATAATACACGGCAAAAAACACAGATATCCCACTGACGAACTTTTTAAGGAGGCAAGAGTAATGGACTTAAAGCAACTACACTGTCAAACCATTCTTATATACAGCATAAAAAACAACATCTTTAGACCTTTAAAACATAGCATTAACACAAGGGCAAAGTGGAGGAAAGAAGTAGACCTGCCAAGAAAAGAAAAAGCTATTGGACAACGTTGTTTTGATTACCTGGCAGTAAAATATTACAATTTGCTCCCCTCAGAAATAATCTCACTAACGGGAAACATAAAAAGAATTAAAAAACAAATAAAGGCATGGCTCAACAACACCCCTAGACAACTTATTCATCGTCACCGAGACTAAACAGTTCCTAACTGTGCAATTCCTAGTTAATAATGTATACATACTTTTTATATTCATCTTTATATTAACTTTTATTTAAGTGTATACTAGTTTATTCAGTTTATACAGTTTTTTTTGTTTCTATTTTACTTGTTTATTTTATTTATATACTTTTATAGAGGATATGTAGCTAACTTACACGCACAGGAGCACTGCACCTTCAGTGAATGTTAGCTTGAAATAACATGATAAGAAAAATTTCTAAACTTGTATCTAAGTGTTACTGAAATAAACAAATTATTATTATTATTATTATTATTATTATTCTATTAGGCTACAATACTACAAAAGGTCACTTATCTTTGTTTGATAGTCCAAAGACGACCACTCCGCTCGATCGCCTGAGTTGGAGTGTTAATGTTTGGTATGGTATCATCAGGAATAAAATGATTGGGCCATAAGATCGTTTGAATGCAGCACATTACCTCCGTTTTCTGCAAGACGAACTATCAGAAGATGTACCTCTAAATATCAGAACAGATATGTGGATACAGCAAGATGGAGCACCTCCACATTTTGGCAGGGTAGTAACTGTATTTCTAAACGAAAACTTTGAAAACGGTTAGATAGGATGCCAGGATCCCGTTATTTGGCCACCCAGGTCGCCGGATCTAACACCGTTAGACACTATCTCTGGGGCCGTATGAAGTCCTTGGTGTTTGCGATAAAGTCAAACACTAGAAATGAGTTGCTGGATCGAATAATTGATGCTTCCAATATGATCAAAACTGATCCCGACTCTATTATGAGCTCTGTCACCACGATTTCACAAAGGGCACGAATGTGCATAGCTAATCGAGAAGGTTTTGAGAACTTGAGATAGAAAAAGTGCCAATAACTTTGTAGCGATTAATTTTAGGCCATATGTTTATTGGACGTTTTCGACTTAGAAAGAGGCCAGGAACACGTACTAAAGCTATGTACATCCTATTGCAGGACATCCTGTATAATATTTTAAATTTTGAGCACGTGTTTCTGCAAGTTAGTTTGCACAATTTAAAACAATAGTTCATTGACTATTTCTCCAAAGAAATTCAAAACAGTTATGACAATCACAGAAGGATACTGAATCCGTTTTTAGACAATTCTGTTGATCAAGCTGAAATTTCGACAAACATGAAAGAAAAACTTCTTGAAATAACATGTGATGGAATGTTTAAACTAGACTTCTTTTCTAAGAAAACTATTGAGGAAATATACTCAGATAATTAAAAAAAAACATTTTCTCCCTAAAAAATAAATTAATGGTATTCTTCCATTTCTGCATTAAAAAGGCATAGAGTTTGTGTTTTATAAATTTATTACACCATTACTATTTACAATTGATTTGTTAAATGCCACAATTTTTAAATACTTCGACTTAAATTTCTTCTCCAAAGAGAGAAATCCCTTCTTTTATGAATTCGGCTTCAAGTAACCGAAACCTGTGCAGCACTTAACTGTTGAAAATAAGTGTACATTAAAATTTCTTCCGCACCTAACTAAATAAAATACCACAATTTCACAGAATCAGTTCTGAAATTGTCTAAATTAAAAATTGAACGATTTAAAGCGCCGAGCGCACACATATTAAATACAACACTTAATTATCTTTTGTACACGTAAGAATTATCAGATTTAGTGTCTAATTCTAATTTGCGAACACATTTAAAACTTGTACGATATGAAACTAATTCTCCAATTTTGTTGCAACCGTCTTGTTAAAACCAAACAAAAATAATTATCCTCAAAATCTGACAAGCTGCTAATCTTATCATAATTAGCTAATCAGTTTAATTTGCAAATACTGTAAATAATTTCCCGTCATTTCATAGTAAATGCATTAAATGGAATCAAAAATGAATTTAAAAATTAAAAATATCGTGATTATACGGAGTGTTTGTAGTTAAACTCGCCAGCCAATTACTTCGGAACTATTAGATACACCTGCATGATAATTATATTGTGTGACTAAATACTATGACAATTTTTCGAATATATTCATGTGTTTTATTTTTTGTTTTCTGTGACCCGAAGGTTGCGTTGCCTTTCTCCCACGAGGATTGATCACTATGGGAGAGTAGATCAACAACCCCCCTTATGGGGGAGGCCCTTGCCCAACAATGGGATGATGCGGGCTAATTAAAAAAAAAAGTAGAAGCAGTTTTCTAAATTAGTAGAGTGATGTCATGTTCCAGTGTTTTATACAAAGAATAATATGGGGAACTTGATTTAAATAATCTTATTTAGAAAATAATTCAATCACTGTAAGCACTGAAATTAGTTCAAAATATTATTTGGTGCATTCTTATTTTTTGTGTATTTTTATTATAATAGAACTTTTTGAAATGACAAATCTACTAATTGTACAGTGTAAAACTTTCAAAATTTAAATTTTGATCGGAATTTTATTCAAACAATAATATAGAATAGGTAATCAGTGAAAACAAAATCCTTGAGAAGACACTCGTTACCGTCACAATAAATATTGCGGCGGTAAAGGGTTTTCTCAAAGTTCTCCACACTTTCATGAACTTCGTAACAACAAAAATCTTTATAGTTCAAAACATTTTGCTTCGTCTTACAAACATATCCCAGCCATTTGTAAAATATTACTCTTCAGTAATCTCAATTCGGCTTGCAAAGTATTTCCCGAATAAAACTATTTTATATTAAATGCTGTATTTTATTGTTTAAATTAAACAGTTGAAAATGACATCAATCTACAAACTTAGAAACGTTAAGTTTGTCTGTTAGAGAATAAAACATAAAGTTACTCGTACTTGTTTGTTTTTAACAATGGTAAATCAAACTGTATTCAGTATTTCAATAATACGAAAATTTAAAATATCACAAAAATTTAAAAAATGGTGGTTTTCCTTCAAATATATATTTTCTCTGTGAAGCCCTTCAACAAAGCATTTGTAGGACACTAGGAGTAATTTTTAGTTTCCCATACAAGCACAAGAGATGATTTTAATGTTGAAAAGCCTTCTAAGAAAAAATATATTTCCTAAAACTGCAAGTCGTCCCAAAATAAAATACACCAATGGAATAATAACGTAACATTAAAAATGAAAAATAAAAATATTCAGGGTTTTGGATTTGAAATAGCAAATAGTATAGAATTTCCCAAAAGCATTTTTACCCACATGATATAATTATCATCCAGATATCTCCAATAGCCATGAGGCAATTATCTGGCTAGTAGTAGTACAAACACCCTGTATGCAGACTCTTGCACAATCAAGTTAATTACGAATAAATTAATTTTCTCTTTTCTAGTCCAATATTGTTTTCCCTAACAAAACTACTATTTTGCAATGGTTTTCTTGGTTTTGGATTACAAAATTGCATTTTTCACAATAACTTATACATTTTTCTTTAATGGAAAATATTATGCATATTCCGTCGGACGTGTAATGTAACATTATAAAACTACAAATAACAAAATAATAAAATTATATTGTGCAATAGTCTGTGGAAGGGCAAAACAAAGACATAATGTAAGTATTTACAACAAAAATAAAAGATGATTACAAAAAATATATCACTCTTACATTGCGACTTTATCTGCCAAAACATTTCCTGAAATAAATAATAATATAAATTCAAATTGAGTAGATTAACTAGGAACACATGGCAAACAGTTAGGTAATTTAAAGACTGTCATCACTATCCTCCGGCAACCCATTGAACCCATCCTGCTGTTGCACAGAGTTGCTCTCTGACTGATATTCCTCTGCAGTCGGTGAAGCGGGAGACTCGACCTCCGCCGTCCGCGCAACTGAAGGGTCAAAGGCCTCCCTTATTTGACTGTTAGCCCCCTTGGGGTCCAGATCTGTTGCCCAACTGAAATGCATAAGAGCCAAGTCAGTGTTTCCCAGTTTCTTGTGGACTTTCCCTATCAAATAATAAACTAAGGATTCTTTGGGAACGATTTCTTTGAGCTCTTCTAGCTCTTTGAGGGCCTCTGCGTGTCGCCCCACTGCAAAATAGATGTAACCCCGATGATATTTACAAAGAGGGTTTTTGTTGTCATTGTTTATGGCCATGTTGAATGTGGCCAGGGCTTTGTCGGTCTTCTTCAAGGCATGTTGAACCACACCAATGTGACACATAATAACGGAACTCTGGGGATTAATGGAGAGGGCTCTTGTGTAGTTGATTTCAGCAAGGTGGTACCTTTCTTGTTTGGAATAAATGGTGCCAATTCCAAACCAGGCGTTGTAATGACGTGGGTCTATCCGTATGGCATTTTGGAAACAGCTCATCGCCTTGTCGAGCTCCTCGGTCATTATATACTCGTGCCCTAATAAAGTGTACGCGTAAGTGAAAGAAGGGTCCACCTGCACGGCACGCTGGAAGAACTTAATCGCCGTGTCGTGTTCCTTGTGCAAGGAGAAACAATTTCCACTAACACACCATGTGATGGGGGAGTTTTTGTTTAACTGTATTAGGTCCTGCGCGAGAGCCGATAACGCCACTTCCTTCTGTAAATGCCAGAGAGCGGTGGAGTAAATGTCCATGTATTTGATGCGGTACGGTTCCCTGCCGCGTATTTCGCCAAAAAACTTGGCGCACTCTTCGTAATCGGCCATTTCAAAATAGGCTAAGCCGATCATTGAGAAGACCCACGTCGTGGTGTAATGGTGGGTGGGTAAGTTGCTCAATTCTTCAATCGCAGCTTTGCAATTAAACTGGGATAAGTGGAGATACGCCCGTCCCATGTCCCGTAGCAAACACATCAAACCTTCTGCGCTCTGTTTTTGAACTGCGGCCGCTTGCTGGTTCAAATTACTTAAATTTGCTGCTATTGCACTGTTTGTTTTGGGTTCTGTCGAGGTAACAGTTTCACTTTTCTCCTTCTCCATGCGGTTTTTGACGTTTTCTGTGTAGGTGTTGTTCTTGCTTAGGTTACATTTGGTGATTCGCTGTTTGGTTTTGCGCGAAGGCGACTTGGGGGTTGGAAATTTGTTCCTGTTTGGCGACTTATTGTTCTCCTTCACTGAATACCCGTTACTAAATAACCTAGAGCTACGACGAACATTTGACTGTATATTACTTATGGGACTGGGAGTGCTCGGCGATAACGTGTTTGGAACATTGCTAGATTGACTATAAAACGGTTTGCTATTCTGTAAAGGGGGATCTTTTCGATTTATTAACTGTCCCATATGCGCTCTAACTTTCTTTGCTAAAGACTTGTGTTGATCGTTCACTTCACTAAGTGTCGATTGAGTTATCGGCGTCGTAATAAAATTATCAGGGCTTTCTAATGATAAAAGGCCAAAACAGGGCTGAAGGCTGACTGGGGCTGAGGTCATTCGACTTCGCAGTGGCTTAATTCTCGATACGGGCAAAAGACCTAACCCAGACATACACAAAGAATTTGCCAGGGGGCTTTCATCTGGCGTGCAAACTTTGGAACTAATATTAATTTTTGGTAGATTAAATTGTGTAGGAATTTGCTGGGGTGTGATGGTGATATACGAGGGGTTTTCTTGATTCGGTGTAGTTTGTGATACCGTGATGTTTTCTATGTTGTTTACTATTAACCCGTGACACATTGACCAATTATCAAACTCTGTTAATTGGAAAATGGTGTTTGGGTTGGGTCTTTCACCAAGATTGCAGAGTTCTACAAAACTTGACCACAGGAACGGGTTTAATTTAAGGGCCTTCTTGAACGCTTCAATGGCTCTAGACCGCCGCTCTGTCTTCACTGATATTTTTGCTAAAAGGAATAGGGCAAATGCTGCTTGTTCTCCAAATTCTGCTATTAAGTTGTCAAAGTTGTTGCTTATATTGCAGTCGCCTTCTATAAGGGCTGCTTCTGCTTCTGAGTACCTAAAACAAAACAATTCATTAAATTATAGTTAACAACAATAACAGGATAGAGGATTTATTAAATAAACTACTCAAAAACGAATAGGGATACGAGGGTTGCCTTTTATATTTTGGGATTAGAGAACAAAAACAAATATTTATCATCGAAAATGGCTTTATTGTTTTTCAAAATATTCTCCACGAAGTCAATACACTTTTGCATGCGTGTGAACCAATTTTCGAAGTACTTTTTCCACTCCGATTGAGGTATCTCCAAAACATGCATTTTGAACGCGTCAACCGCTACTTCAGTTGTCGAAAAACGTTGACCTCGCAATTTATTTTTGGTGTTCGGGAATAAAAAGAAGTCATTGGGTGCCAAATCAGGACTATACAGTGGATGACTTATCAAATCGACGTTTTGACTGCTCAAACAGTCATTTGTTCGAGCCGATGTGTGAGGGCTCGCATTGTCGTGGTGGAGAATGATCCGTCTTCGGCGGTTGGTTTTCCTTATTTCTCCGAAGACTTGTGGCAAACAAATGGTTGTGTACCATTCAGAATTGATCGTTTTACGTTTCACCAATGGTACGTTTGAGACATGTCCAGCTTTTCCGAAAAAACAGGCGACCATTTGACTCATACAGTCGACTGCTGTTTACTTTCGGGCTTATACGCGTAGATCCACGATTTGTCACCTGTCATGATGTCATACACATGTTCTGAAGCACGGCGATCATAATTTTTGAGCATTTCTTGCGACCAATCGACACGAGCTTGTTTTTAAGCGATTGTCAAATTATGTGGGATCCAACGCGAACAAATCTTTTTTATGGCCAAATGTTCATGCAATATTGAACGTATGCTGGTCCCACTAATGTCCAAGGATACCCCAATCTCACGATAAAGAAAAGAGGGAGGTCGACAGATGAAGAAGGAGAAAACTCCCCAAAAGGAGCAATATCAAAAAGGACTCACTGGACACAGACGATGTTAGCACCCTATGGAAATGAAACAAAGAAGAAAGATGAGCGGTTGAATAAAAATACAAATATAAATGAGAATCAAGTAGCTAGGGAAGAAGAATTACTAAATGAAACCCTGAGAAATATAACGAAAACAACAAGAAAGAAACACGATTCAAAAAACTATTAGGAAATGATAGCCGGATGGAAACAAAAATGATGACAATAGAAAGCAAAAAGTATGGTCAAACAGAAATGGGTACGAAGAAGGATAATGAATTAAAAATAGTTAAATCAAACTTAAAAAAAAGGCAAAAACTAGAATAGCAACGTGGAATATTAAGACATTGCAACAGGCTGGAAAATGATTGAAATTACAGAAATAATGAAAAAGTATAAGATTGATATTATCGCATTACAAGAACTAAGATGGGCTGGAAAAGGCGAAATTAATAAAAATAGCTATACCATGTTCTGGACCGGAGGAAAGTAACAAGGTAGAAATGGTACAGGTTTCATTGTAGCTCAAAAGCAGAAGAACAACATAATGAAATTTGAAACGTTAAATGGCAGACTATCAAAACTTAGAATGAAGGGAAAAATAACTAATACCACATTCCTTTGCGTATACGCACCAACTGAAACTGCGGAAAATGACGATAAAGAGAAATTTTATGAAGACTTACAAAACAAGTGTGAAAAAACACCAAAACACGGTACGCTGATAATAATGGGGGACATAAATGCACAAATAGGAAAGGAAGATCATATAACATTAGTAGCAGGAAAGAATACAATACATAACGAAACCAATGATAATGGAAATAGAATATGTAACTTAGCAGCTGCAATGAACCTATTTATGGTTAGTAAAAAATTTCCACATCCAGACAGGCACAAAATAACATGGAACCACCCAAACCAAATATCAAAAAGTCAAATTGATCAGATACTAATAAGGAAAGATAGAATCAAGAACGTACAAGATGTAAGATCATACAGGGTGGTCCAAAGTTTACCTTTCAAACTTTAGGGGCTGATAGAGGAGCTCTAAATAAGTAGAAAAGTCCATAAGACCTTACTTCCTTAGGTGACTACTAACAAAGATACAGAGGGTTAAAGTTTTGCGAAAAACAAACGATTTTTTGTATAATTCGGAAACTATGAAAGTTATCGATTTCAAATTTTAGGGGCGGTCAAGCTTTTTAAGCCTCTATTGTATTACGAAATCTTGTCTTTGAACTGCCACCAGAGGCGTCGTCGCAAGGGGGGGCAGTCAATTTTTTTGCCAAAACTATGTTACGCCACTGCTTTCTGCAGATAATTTTATGATGATGGGAATCTACATTCAATTTTGAAGATAAAAGATGTCTTCGAAATTTTTGATACAACACTTAATTTTCGAATTAAATAATTTTTTGTGAAATCATGCACAGTCAGCATTTTTGGTGAATAATTATTAACAAAAAATACATAGGTATTTTGTTGTTCAAAATCTACTTAGGATATAAAAACTCAAATCAATTATTATCAAACAATGAAACAGGAAATTAATTATTAAAGAAGTTGCTCAAACTGAAGGCCATTCACTTCAATACATTTCCAGCACCTCCGAATTATGGTATTGATAGCGGCAGATACTTGATGGTGATTTACTTTCATTTCGTTGCAAGCATGTTGGATACGTCCAAGAAGCTGATCCCGCGTTGTCACTGGTGTAGCATACACAGCCTCTTTTAAATAACCCCACACATAAAAGTCCAACGGTGTGAGGTCAGGTGACGTAGGTGGCCAGGCCACTGGACCTCTTCCAATATTTTCTTGGGCGTTTTGATTGTTTCCCAAACGACCTATCCATCGCTCAGGATAATTGGCGTCCAACCATTCGCGCACCACCCGTCCAAAATGCGCTGGTGCACCGTCCATTTGCATCCAACTTTCATATCGCACATCA
>JABXWE010063733.1:0-14362 GCA_014611495.1 Limonius californicus
AAGTCGAGATTTTTTCATACACTACCAAGAAAAAAGCAAAATGTCATATACCCGGTCTTTAATTATTTTCATACATTGTGGTCTCGTGCATTGCCAAGCGACATAAATGTTTCGTGTAAACAACTACAATTTTCCGAACAAAATATGAGGAAAAATTCCCCTGCTTTAAGTCGAGATTTTTTCATACACTACCAAGAAAAAAGCAAAATGTCATATACCCGGTCTTTAATTATTTTCATACATTGTGGTCTCGTGCATTGCCAAGCGACATAAATGTTTCGTGTAAACAACTACAATTTTCCGAACAAAATATGAGGAAAAATTCCCCTGCTTTAAGTCGAGATTTTTTCATACACTACCAAGAAAAAAGCAAAATGTCATATACCCGGTCTTTAATTATTTTCATACATTGTGGTCTCGTGCATTGCCAAGCGACATAAATGTTTCGTGTAAACAACTACAATTTTCCGAACAAAATATGAGGAAAAATTCCCCTGCTTTAAGTCGAGATTTTTTCATACACTACCAAGAAAAAAGCAAAATGTCATATACCCGGTCTTTAATTATTTTCATACATTGTGGTCTCGTGCATTGCCAAGCGACATAAATGTTTCGTGTAAACAACTACAATTTTCCGAACAAAATATGAGGTCTTGTTATATTGTTTAGTTAAAAATAAATAACAATTTGAAAATGTTGAAATGTAAATTTGTTTATTTTTATCAAAAATTGCGAATAGAATTTTTCTTGCAGAATCTACATTATTTATATTACACTCTTCTTTTATTTTACTAACAGCAAGAAGTAGAGAGGACACTATACGGATAAAAAGGATTTTTGTATGTTCTGCGAGAAAGATGTATCGCATTTTTCACGACATTTCCTTACATGACATTCTTCCGAACTGGAGGTTGAACGTATACAATCCTTCGAAGCTAAGACCAAAGAAAGAAGAGAAGCATTATCCAAAGTGCGAAAACAAGGAAATTTTATTAGAAACAGAACATCTACCAAAGTCCGATCCGTAAAAAGGCTTCAACCTTCCAGCAAAGAGCAGGGAGGTGATTATCTTCCTTGCATGTTTTGCCTTGGTTACTATACCTATTATTATTATTATTATTATTTGTTTGGGGCTTTGGCCTTGGCATGTCTTTCGTCACTGCGACCCTTAGTGGTTATATTGTAACTTACAAGCCCTTGCCTTTGTTAGAGAAGTTGAAGGCTATTGAAAAACCTGAGGATGTCTCTGAGATTTAAGTCTCTTATTTCGGTAAGTGTGCTAGTCTCTTTCCCGAGAATGTTGTGTCTGCGTCGACCGGCAGCATCGCATCTGAATAGGATGTGTTCAGCCGTTTCTGCTGCCTCATTGCGTAGGCGGCATATTTGGTCCTCAGCCTTACCAATCTTAAATAGATGGTATTTTAGTGGAGTGTGGCCTGTGAAAAGACCAATGATGGTCTGCAGCTCCTTCTTGCTGAGAGACAAAGCATTCCTTGCTTTGTTTTGCGAAATGGTTAGAAACTGTTTTGCCTGACGTTGTCCAGGTGTGTTTTCCCAGCACGAGGATTTCATTTGTTCCTCCCATAGGCTGACCTCGTGCTTAATGTGGCTTTTCTGTATCCACAACAAGGTTCAGGTCCAGTGTATGCCCTTGTTGCACCTCTTTTTGCGAGTTCATCGGCTTTTTTATTGCCTGGTATACCCTCGTGCCCTGGAACCCACCATAGAGTTACGTGCTTTTTGCTGGCCAGTTGCTTGAGGTTGCCTAGGTATTCCCAGACAAGCTTGGATTCACAGCTATAGGCTTTCAGAGCTTTCATTGCTGCTTGACTGTCTGTTAGATTATCGATTGTTGCACCTTTATAACCTTTCCTGTGGTTTATTCTAGTGCAGAGGTTTATGGCATAAACCTCAGCTTGGAAGATGGTAGTTCTGGTTCCAAGGGCTTCATAAATGCGACAGCCAGGGCCGTATACGCCCGCGCCAGTGCCTCCTTCCCCCATCTTTGACCCATCCGTGTACCATTGGAGCGATCCTCTTTTAAATGGAGGCGCTCCTGTTGACCACGTTTCTTGGTCCCTAATGTTGACTTTGAAGGGTTGGTCAAAATTGTATGTTATTTACATAACGTCTGATATGGTATACGCCGTTCGTTTTAAATGGGCGAGGTTTAGAATTTCTAAGTGGCCTGTTAGGTCCCCTTATTTAAAATGGTTGATCCTTGCGAGCGTCAGCGCATGTAGCATCGCCTCCTTTTGCACCTGTAAGTGTAGGGGCGTTATCCCTAACATGGCTTCCATTGCTGCAGTTGCTTACTATAAGAGAAACGGTTTATACCGGCATACTAAACGCTGTTACCAAAATCCAGATAAAGGGAAGGTCACTAAAAGACAAACTGCTCAAAGTGATGGACAAACAACGTTACTTTTTAGCACACTTTATAAACATGACCAATTATTCAAAAGTGAATTATTTCTACGTATGCGGGCAGATGAGTAAGCATTAACTGCTAAAAAAGATCGCTTGATATGTCAATATGCTTATTCCTATATAAAGAGGCGTAAAAGTAAAGGTAATATCGACTTGGTTAGTTTCAGCTTTCATGGCATAAAATTTACTAAATCGTGAAAATAATATTTTCCTGGAAGTGATTGCGCGTACAAAAAAGTACTAGTATAATATTAATGTTTTATAAAGAGAGGTAGACCTTTTAATAGAAATGCTATGGTGTAACTTTTTCGTCCCAATAATCATATCAAATTACTAAACACTAACCAACGCAACATGATACATATCGCTTAATGGCAGAAACTCGACATGGCAACATTGTAATGGCTCAGGTTTATATGCAGCTGCTGGTAGTACGAGTATATAAGGCTTCAAATTACTTGAGTTTTGGTATGGCTCAGAAATGTTGGTTTTTATTAAAAATATACAACTTCATATTTATTGCTAATTTTGGAATATATATTACGGTTAATAGATGCCTAAGTGCAACGGCATCTATATATGAAACAATACTGCCTAGAACTGTATTAATTCTTGATGGTTTGGAATTGTATGGTTCGTGTACTGGTTCAGGAATGATATAAAGAGCTATATATATACATACATATATATATATATATATATGTATATATAATGTTAATAATATTACCTTTTTAACAACTTGACAATGTTATGTTAAAAATAACTGAAATCACTATTTTGTGAATAGGTAGTAATAGGTGGCTTTCAAACAAAGTACGAAATGTTTATTTTTTATTTATTTTGAATTACCTAACTATTGTAGATTATTTCTTCTGTCGGTTTGTTTAAATGTAGTTCTCTGTTAAATAACATATTAAAATAAAGATACATGTGTTACAATTTGCTAAAATTAAAATTTCAATCACAACACAAAAATACGCATACAAAGAATTTTATTTAATTTTAATAAATCCCAAAATGCTATTTCAGGTAAACTAAAACTGCTTAATCTGCTGTACAAGTTCTCCAATTTTATATTACTAGAGAAAGAAATCTACCCAGAAGTTGGAATATTGCAAAATCCATTAAATCCCCTTCAAAGCTTTAAGCGAAAAGGAAGAACAGAATGATATTTTTATTAGTGACGCATTATCGAAAAAGTGCACGAAATGAGAAAAACCTTAGAAACCTTTAATTTATTATTTTTAAAAATGCCATGATTTATTAAAAACACGCAACGTTCAGGCAATTTTCCTTTTTTGTGAATTTTAAAATGTATAGTTTATCTGATGACCTGATCAGTGACTGGGAAAATTTCACGTGCATCGAAATTTTTCATAATATGGTACATAATAAACCCACCAACACATCTAAATTTAAGGACTTTTGTAATATTTAATCTTTACAGAACATTACCACAACTTTAGTTAAATAAAAATGTTGTTTGAATACCACTTTGATAAAGCTGGAGGGCAGTAAAGCGCGCGTAAATACGCTCATAGTCACATTTCACATTTTCACTTTCTTGGTTACTGGTGGTGATTTTAGTTTCATTTAAGAATATAGGCAGTTGAAAAGTAGACTAACACAGCAAGTTGTTGCCTAAGTGTTTGTGGTAAAAAAGTGTAATATATGGACTTTGAATCGCTTTCTAGAAACTGGATATGTTCAGCGAAGACAAGAACAATATCGGTGAGCATTAACAACACCAATACATGATCATTAGCTCTCGCAAGTTGCACGTAGAAATCGAACTCTTAATGAAACCCAGCTTTGAGGTGAGTTCGATGTTGCTGCTGGAAAATTGGCACCAAGTCAAACAATAAGACATCGTCGTAAGACAATTGGATTGCATTCAATTTATTGCGAATCTTAAAGGAGTTCGCAAAATATGGGTACAGTAGCGTAAGGATTTGGGCCATAATGAGTGGAGACGAGTGCTGTTTAGTGACGAATCAAGAGTTACTTTGCAAGCAGATAATATGCTTGTTTTAATTTAGATTCAACTCGGAACACCAAATAATCCACTATTTGTCCGGGACTGCCACAATATGAAGATGACGGGTGTGATGGGGATAATCGAATGCTTATTATTCGAATGATTTTAGTAATCAAGATATTCATTCGAAGTAATCATTCGAAATGCAATGCGAGAAATATCTCGAATATTAATTCCTTGGCACTCCCACTCTAGTCTCGAATTGTTTTTTCGATTTTCGACTACATTCTGTTCTGTATTTATTTAAATTTCGTCACATTGTAAGATTAACCTGATTGTAAACGCCGTTTTATGGTTTTCGGTGTTATAAATTATTAAATACTAACAATATTTCTAATCATTTTATTATAATTGATTAATAGTTTATATCTTGACGGTATCATGACGACCAATTTAGCAACTTAATTTTTTACACTGGAAGGTAATACGAAAACCCGGACAAATGATCGTAACTTATTAAGATCAAAAAAATGGTTTCATTTGATATTTTTAAACAGTGATATAAATTGCTGAACTTTTTTATTTGTTTCTCTAGTTTATGACAATAATATATTTAATTGAATAATAATCATTCTAAAAAATTTACATTTAATATTTTTGATTTTAGGTGTAGAATAGTAGAAATAAAAAATAGTAACCTACGCCTGCACGGTTCGAAATTTAAAAAACTTATTTTGCTAACTCAGCTGCACATGCGACCCCATCTCGCATCGAGGAAGGTGGCTGAGTAGTAGAGCATTTACCTTTCATTCAAGAGGTCTAGAGTTCGAACCCCCGGGCCGCCTGTTTTGACTAAGGTTTTTCGTTATTTCCTGGTTCATTTAACCTTCGTGGGCCCAACGGGGGTGCAAACGTACCTCACGCTTTATTTTTTGGTTCTAAATTTTTATCCGCTCGGCGAATTTCATGGGGAGCTTTATTTTTTGTTCTTAAAGCATTCTGTTACAATCTCATAGTAAAATTTCTTTAGATTTTCTTTGAAATTGATTTTATATATTATTTTACCGAGGGGTGTATTTGCACCTAAGTTGGTCTGGTAAGTACCGTTCGAGCGCTGGCTTAATGCAAGTATATACACGTATTAATTAATTTAATAAATTAATTTTAATTTTTTATAATTATTATGATTTTATATTTTAATTTCATGAGTTTAATATTAAACATTCAATGGGATGAGTTTTTGATTTTGCATTGTCTAAGTGGCTGCAGCTTACTCCAAGTCCGAACTTGCTAATCTCGTCATGTATAGATATCTGTCACTTTGGTAGGGCTCAAAATTTCGATTTGTTACGTGTTCGAGAGTTGACATTCTAGTGCTATAATTTGTGCTTCGAACAATGGCTTTCAATCCACGAAATCCTAATTGTCTCACAGGTGCTGAACTGCTACTGTATTGGGAGGATGACGTTGATAATGACGAGTTCAATCTCTTATTGCAAAATGTAGAAGACAAAGATGATGAAGACATCGTCAAATACACAGAGGAAAGTAATGATTCTGACGAAGACAACACTTCAGTTGGAAGTGTAGACGACTCTTTTGCAAATGGTTACACTTCAAAAATTGGTGCTATTTGGTCGAAAGTGGTTACAAGAAAATTTAGAAGGTTATCGGTAAATGTCATAAATTGTCGTGCTGATTTGGCGCATTATAGTACCAATTTTACTACTATACCTGAAGCTTTTTTTTTGTTCATAACTCCCGAAATAATTGAAATTATTGTGGAAGAAACCAACAGAAAAGCGAAGAAACATTAGGATTTGTGGAATGCAAAGTATCCTTCTAAAGCAAAAACTTAGGATGCAATAGACGATATCTAAGTAAAAGCATATATTTGATTTCTTATATCCAAGGGAGCTCTTCAAGCATTCCACGAACCAATTGATATGCTTTACTCTACAGATAAAGCATATTGCAGACCTATTTTTCCTGCTGCTATGAAGAATAGGTTTAAGTTCCTGACAGCCTCTATGATATTTGATAACTATGAGACAAGGGAAATTCGCAGGGAACAGGACCGCCTTGCACCCATTAGACATGTTTTTGACAAATTTGTGGAAGTTTGTAAAACTGCTTATAACCCAGGCACTCACCTAACCATCTACGAACAACTAGTAGGTTTTAGAGGACGAGCCCCATTTCGCTTGTACATAAAAAACAAACCGGTTAAATACGGAATAACTATTTGGGCATTGGTCGACTGTGAAACCTGCTATGTAATAAATTTACAAGTCGATTTAGGAAAAAAGGTAACAACCCCGAAAAAGGTCAGGGACAGAGAGTCGGTTTAGACATGGTTCAACCTCTAAAACCTGGACACGGTGTAACTACGGACAACTTTTTTACGAATCTTAGCTTATCAGAAAAATTGCTGGAATAGAAAATTACTATTTGCGGAAACCTAAAAAATTAACCCTTTGTTCCAAATGAACTATTACCTCAAAAGTACAAACCACTGTATTCAACTATGTTTGCCTTCAAAAAAATGTAACTTTGGCTTCTTATATTCCGAAACAAGGAATAGCGGGTATAATGTTATCTTCAGAACATCACGACAATGCTGTTTCCAATGAAGAGTACAAATATAAACCTGACATTATTCTTCATTACAATAAAACCAAAGGGGCAGTCGACGCGGTGGATAAGATGGCCAAACAGTATTGAACTTATAGGAAATCTAACCGCTGGCCAATGGTTATCTTTGGACATTTACTCGACACTGCTGGAATATATTCTTACAAACTGTGGGTGGCTCAAACTATGAAAACAATGCATTGCATAGCCGAAGAAATTTTTTTAGACCTAGGTAAATAGCTCGCAAAGGACAACATAGCGCCACGCTACCGCAATCCTAAGATACCAACCTATGTAAAACAGTGCATTGAAACTGTGCTACCCGAACTGAAAGCTATTATTCAACCTCTTCCTGTTCCAGGATCTCAAAGTGGGTGTTACCTGTGGGAACGCAAAAAAGACAGAAAGAGTACCCAACATTGTACTCAATGCTGTAATTACATTATTTGCTTACTTGTTTACTTTTTTGATAATAATATAAAATTAATTATAAGTAGAAGTATAATATATAAGGTTTATTCACTGACTTTCCTTTCCCCATCACACAAAATAAGTCAAATATATTACTTTGTATTTTTATGTTTCAGTATCTTCTCGAATTACAAATTCATTCGTATATCACTTAAATTATATACCGACACAAACTGTATTTTGATTACCAGCCGAACAACGAAATAAAAGTAATCTGAGAAGTTTTATCATTCGAGTGCGTTAATAATGTGAAATCGAATATTTCGAATGATTTCATTCGAAATACGCCCATCACTAGTTTGATGGTACGGGCTGGTATAACTACTGGAGGCCATACGGATATTTATTTCTCTTAGAATGACTCTCTTACTGCCCAATACTATATGGATGATATTCAGCAGATGGACAGATTTTTATGGATGATAGTGCTCGTCCACATTGAGCAAACATAGTGGACAACTGGTTTGATGAAATGGGAATCGACAGAATGGATAGCCAATTCAAACAAACAAATTCCCCTGATTGTAATCTGATCGAATATGCATAGGATGCATTAGGAAGATTCAAACTACTCTCGGAGAAGAATGGAATACTATTCCCCAAAAATTCTTTGATAACTTGTCTCAATCCATGCCAACAAAATGTCAAACTTTTTATCTACTCCTAGAGATCTGCGAATTATTAATTTTTTATTTTTGTAACAATTAATATGTAATAAAGGGTAAAGATTAAGCATTTCTGTATTTATTCGTACACATTCATTGCATTGCGTAATATATACTCTACACAACTCTACATCAACGGTCGCATTACAACTTGCACAAAGAAGTTTAAATGTGATAAAAAGTGTTTGGTTTCTTATTTAAAAATATTGCAGTTGAAATATAATAGCGTTTGCAGGTGTTCTGCCTGTATTTTTTTAAATACCAATGTTAATATATAAATATTCCATAAACTGTTGTTTTAAACAGTGTACTTGGGCGATTATTTCTGACCGTAGTAAGAAAATAATAGAAATTATTATTGGATTTGATTAAAGAGATAGGCGAAAAGAGAAATTATGCAGATACACTAAACGTTAGAAAGTTGGAAAGTGGGAAGAGTATGAGCAAATAATTCCAGGAACGCATCTATGACAAAAGAGACGAAATGAAACTACGGAAAAATTTGGTCAATGTCGATCAACCGGTTTCTGAACAACTGCCCATTAGCTTCTTCAAACTTTTCTAGAACGCTGCAGAGACGAGTTTTTGCATGGCCAAGAATGTTATACACTGTTTTAGGTTAATAGTTTTTAGTTAGTTAGTTTACTTAGTAGTTTTTATGATTTCATACGTCAGTTCAATAGTATTTACATATCCTCCTCGAACTATAGTATAGGCAGAATGCCATGCTTTATGCTTGATCTCTACCTTCACTTAGATGTATTTTATTTGTGTTGATTTATTCTACAAATATTAAATTCAATGTTCTATATCAGGGATGAGCAACTTTTTTTTACAACGGGCCAACTACAAGTTTAAAAATGTTGTGCATATAAGAAATGTATTAAAATATGAACACTAGATGATAAACACAAATCATCCCGTTATTAACAAAATGAACAAAATAGCAACTCTATAAAAGAAAACACAAATAAGACATATAGAAATAGTATAAAAAAATCAAAAAGGAATTATTACGGGAAAAAATCTTAAACAAATTTTAATGAGAAGTTTGTCATTGCTTCTTTGCAACCAATTGGTCTATACAGGGATTATCAGAAATAGGTACAAATATTAAATCCGTTGATAGATTACAATATATACCAACTAGAAAAAACATTTCTTTGGCAATGGGACCCTTAAGATATGAGAAAATAATAATTGAAAATTTGACCCAAAATATTTGTATACCGCAGGATAATAACAAAAATTTGAGTTCAAAGACATGTTATGCAAAGGAGAGTAAGATAGAAGAAAAACTTTCTTATCACTTGCCACAAACCAATACTATTAGGTAGGTCAGTAATTTCTATTCAGTCTGTTGTTGAAGCTGGCAAACAGTGTTTCTACCAAAATGGAAAATTTTACGAACATTGAACTTACTGATGTTGTTCTTATTTACGGGGAAGCTCAAGGAAACGCTCTAAGGGCAAGGCAAATGTACTTAGAGATATCCTCAGCGCCGCATTCCAAACAGCAGTACATTTACTAGAATAGTCCCAACATTTACAGGATTATGGCACGTATCAACCACAAAACCATCATCGCGGTCGTTCAAGAGCAGAAAGAGTTGTTAATGTAGAACAACATGTCTTGGAATGACTGGAGGAAAGTCCTAGTGTTAGCACTAAAAGACTTGCGTTACAAACTAGCATTTCCCATTCTACTGTTTGGCGGATTTTGCGGGATCAGGGACTACACCCTTACCACGTTCAACGCGTTCAAGGTTTACAACCAGCGCATTATGTACGTAGGCACGAGTTTTGTGAATGACATTTTCAAAAGTGCAATTTTTATGAAATGGGAACTACTTTAAAATATATCCATATATTTTTTGTAATTTAATCGCTTTTTTTTTCTAATTTAACACCTAGAAATATATATTTAAAAAGTTAAAAAGCTAAGCTTTGACGGGCCGCACGAAAAAGTGAGTCGGGCCGCATGCGGCCCGTGGGCCGCAGGTTGCTCATCCCTGTTCTATATCTTCTAAGTCCATGGTTACAATTGACTTAATGCTATACAAAATTGATTTTATTGTAAGATATCTTATTGAGGCCTCAAAACGAGTTCCGATGTTATATTCTAGACCCTAATTTGCCGCTGGTTGTTATGTTTGACTTAATTATTGAATTAATGAATGAAGGTAGAAAATTCTACTAGTAATTTATTTTATAGCGTACCAGATTCAACTACTTGTTCTTTATTAGCGCCACAGTAAACTGGACATACAATTTTATGAAACAGAAAATTTGACGAATAAGAAGCGAAATTAACGCGAGTAGGAAACGTGGTATGTTAAAATTGAATAACTGTAATAATATTAAAAAGAAAAGTCTCTCTTGGCTTAATTTACTAATACTAAAACTTACATGAAGTACTTCATCAGAATCTCTCTTCTTTAAACGATCAAATATAATTTTTCCGATTGATTCGTTAGGAATGTCATAATCATCTTCAGGTCCGCTGATGTATCCTGCATTTGTAGCCATGTTACTTGCACAGTACAGAATGTTTTTCGATCTCACAAAATCGGTCACAGAACACTAAACGCTTGTACGCTTCTAGCCCTTAGTTCTTCTGCTAATAAAACATAAGTTAACTAAAAACTAGTTAGTGATAACTGATAACAAAACGAAACAAAGTTTATAATCAATTGTTTCAATAGGATAACTGGGAGATATCTGATATTGAAAATCTTTGAAGATATATTGAATTGACATAATATTACCTTGATAATTTTAAACTGGTTGAAGAACTTTTTTAACTGTATATACAGTGCGGTCATAAAATGTCCTCCCCCCTACTAACTTTTGAACGACTTGATATTTCTTTACAAAATTTTGTGTGCTTTAATGGGAGGCTAAATACTACTTTTAGTACATATTTAAATTTTATAACTTTCAAAATGGCGGCTAGGCGCCATTTGAACTACGGGAAAGTGCTGCGAAGGAAAGTTGTTCTGCTCGACGAGGCCAACAACATGTCGGGACCGCTAATCGCAAAATTTATCGGGTGCCTTCTTTTTTCCATAAACTTGTTATTTTCAATTATCTGTCATTTTTTTCTGGATGAATGTTTTTTTATGAAACTCAATAATCGGACGCAGAACTAAAATATCTTTCACGTGAGGTGTCACTCGACCCTCATTGCTATTTAAAAAAATAGTTCAATATGGCGCTTAGTGGCCATTTTGAAAGTTATAAAATTTAAATATGTACTAAAAAGTAGTATTAAGCCTCCTATTAAAAGCACACAAAATTTTGTGAGGAAATATCTAGTCGTTCAAAAGTTAGTAGGGGGGGATGCATTTTGCGACCGCATTGTACATACTACTACAGTTTCTTACTTTATTTTTCTTGGTGAGTAATTATTCGAGTCTAACCTTTTTAACTCGGTTGAACATATAAAAGTATACGTAAATGTTTTACCAGAGTAATAGGTATCAGAATAAATTGCGATAATACCTTTAAGAAAACTGGGGCAATTCTACGAAAAATACGAATAGCATTCTAAATGCTAGACACGTGTTACATATAAAAATGCGACTGATAACATATACCTAAAGGAATGTATAAATCATTTTTCGAATTCCGAATGTAATTGTTGATGTCCTTCATAATACTAGTAGCGTGTGAAAGCTATTATGATAATAAGAAGCAGATTTATGAAGTGAGAATATCAAAAATAATACGTTCTTAAAAATACTAAAGATTTAACTATTTGAGAAAATATGCATTATTAGGTATAAATATCAATGTTTATATCAAATATTGCATTTTAACTTTTTAATAGAATATTATATCTCCATAATAAAAAATAAGTAGTCGGTTCACATGTTTATTTAAATAGCGGTGAAAAATTTACGTAATTTCAGATAATATTGTACGATATCCTAGCGAAAAACGACTACATACTTTTACTACTGACAATTTTAGAACATTATATACCAGGTTTATACGGGAATCAAGGATCGTTCGGCCATAAAACAAAAATGTAAAGTTGAAAAAAATATATATTATATTCAAATCTTAGATACACTACTAAACTATTTCTCTACATATGTAACTACTTGTGTTGTAAACACCTACCATACTGCGGTATACGCTTTTGTATACTTTCGTCATAGAAGGTTGTCGCCTGTGACGAAAATCATTTCGCACCATCATCTTCAGGTCGTCGAAAAAGAGAAAACAGTTGTGGGTTCTTAAAAAAAATTAAGATGGAGATAGTCACTTGGCGTCAAGTCGGTATGGGGGATGGTTAAAAAATTCCAATTAAATTGCTGAATGCGAAAGCACGATTCCAGAAGTCAGTAATGCTCGCCATTTGTTCTCAACCGCCTTTCTCAACTTTCTTAAGGTGTTACCATACACGTCTGAATTAATTGCCGCACTGCGTTTCAG
This sequence comes from Limonius californicus, assembly GCA_014611495.1. Classification (NCBI taxonomy): domain Eukaryota; kingdom Metazoa; phylum Arthropoda; class Insecta; order Coleoptera; family Elateridae; genus Limonius; species Limonius californicus. The sequence goes on from JABXWE010063733.1 coordinate 12,621, forward strand.
AAAATCAACCAGCAATAAGCTTTCCCATCAGAAAAATCAGTAGATGTAAAGGAGAACGTAATATTGTAAATGCAGAACTAAAAATAATTAAAGAAGAGTACTGAGAGCGATGTACTAAAGGAATAGAGAAAGATATGTATCAAGCATAAAAGAAAAATTGGGGAATGTTGAGAAGAAACAAACAAGAAGCTATGGACACTGTACAAACCAACAGAATGACAACAGAAGAATGGAAAACGTACTTCGGAAGTTTATACAAAGGAGAAAAAAACATGAAAGAATAAATATTTGAAGAAGAAGAGGAAGAAGATGTAAGAGTAATAGAAACAACAGAGGAAATGGTTATAAGAATCTGTACACAAATTAAGAATCGGAAATGTCCTGGCCCAGACAACATAATTAAGAAAAAGTTGTAATACGGGGAAAATTTATTACACAAAGATCCCCATATTCAAGAAAATCCAGAACTCATTGCCGGAAAACTACCGAAGAATAGCTCTTCTAAACAGTACCCTAAAAGCAGTACGAAATTCATCTGGGAAATAATCGCGAAAAATATTAAAATATAAGAACAACAAGATCAACTATTGATGTTATCATCATCATTATAATCAGCTCTCTTCAATCCATTTCTTGATGCTATATTTATACTGAAATAAATTCTTGTAGATTCGCATGAAATCATTATGCTAGCGTATATGTGCTTCGTGGACATTACCAATAATAATAATAATAAATGTCTTTATTTTACAATGGTACATCAAAAACAAATATATATTAAGTATAAACAAGGCCCATATAATTGTACCATTGGAAACAAGGGCGCTATTCAGACCAAGTCTGCTCTTCCATAGAAACCCAGAAAGAACAAAAAATAATAATAATAATAAAGGGAAAAGAAAACATGTTTCCTAAATCTAATGAATAACTAGTTAAATAAATTGCAAATAAGTAACTAAATAAGTAGGTGCAGGTTCGAGTTCAACAACTACCGTTGTGAGACTGTTGACGCATTAGTATTTTGCTGTACTGTTTTTTAAAGCAGGATAGTGATAACGCCTGTGATTGAGGGGAGAAAATGTTATACACTTTTGACACTTGATAACTAAAGCCACGTTCGAAAAGCGCCGTTTTATGCGGTGGTAGTGTAATAATCCCTTTGAATCGAATATTTAGGTTGTGAACATCTTCTCTAAATGTAATTTTACGGTATAAATATGAAGGCTTTTTCTCAGTTATAATTTTATGAAAGAATGAAGCACTTAGCAGTTTCCTCCTATTAGCCATTGAGAGCCAGCCCAATTCAGTTAATTTATACGAAATATGTTCGAATTTTCTGATACCACATATTAGCCTCAAGCAAGAATTTTGAATTTTTTGAATTTGTTGTGCGGTATCATAGGTAAGGGATGGACCATAGATTCGACCGCCAAATACAAAATGAGAAAGAACTAACGTTTCACACAATAAAGTTTTAATACGAATACTCAAGTATTGTCTATGCGAATAGATGAGTCTCAGACTTGAATATGCTTTTTTTAAACAATTATATACGTGCGGTTTGAATCTCAAACTGCTATCAAGGATTATTCCAAGATTGCGGGCTTCCTTTGTAACTGGGATGGTATCCCCATCAACATATAAGTTCACTCTGTCTTCTAAAAGCACTAAAGCTTTACGTTTTCCAAAGAGCAACAGAACTGATTTTTTTGGGTTAAGTTTGAGACAGTCATCAACAGCCT
>JABXWE010063736.1:0-22507 GCA_014611495.1 Limonius californicus
AAATGAATAATCCGTTAATTAATTAATCTAATAATCGGTTCTCGGATAATTGATTAATATGCTATAAATCGCATAGACGTCTCCTAAAATAAGGGATTAATCAGATAATGAGTTTGCAGATAATCGATTAACTGAATATTTGAGTAATCGATTAATCTAATAATGTGATAATTTATTAGTTCTCGGATTATTGATTAATCGAATATTCCCATAATCGATTAATAGAATCATCGACTAATCGATAATAAGAGTTTTTTGTTTGGCAATATCTAGAATGATTTTACCTCAGCTAACAGAACAGAATAACAACTGAAAAAAAAAAACTTTTTAAATACCGAGGGAGGAAAAGTCGATTTTCAAATACTATGTGCCTACAAATGTATTCTCTGTTCATTCCCACGATTTATTTTTGTAATTTTAGAAATATTTCAAATTCAACATTAAGACATTATATTGCTGCAGGAACAACCATTCAATGCAAAAAATATACCAGGGTGTATCGGTTTGTGTATAATCTAGACAAATATGTCATATACCGGGTGATTCAAATTATAATCGACTATTTTTGGAACGAAGTCATACCAACCAACACTTACGGAGTTTCAGTCTTCTAACGATTTTGAAGGTTAATTAAATTCAAATGCCAATTGTTTATGTCGTGACATATTATTAAATTATATGTAAGCAAGTTCATCCGACCAAGATATCCTAAATTCAATGACCTATTTCCATTTCGATTAAATTTTCCACTTCGGGAATAATTCGAACCAAAGAAATAAGTGTTTAAAACATATTACAGATTGACGAGTTAGATATGTTAAGATAATATATTAAAATAAGATACTCGGAATTAAAAACCGAGAGTTTCGGTACTTGTGCGAAAACTTATAGAGTAGATTCAGTATATAAATGAAAAATATTCAGGTAGTATTTGAACCCGGAAAAGCTTCTCTGCATAATTTTTTTAACAGACCCTACTCATTTCGTTTAGTGCACCAAATATATATAATATAGGTATACAACATGCATATTTTGGATCAATCGCGTTTATACGAGGCTTATTCGAAAACAAAAATGTAAAGTTGAAATAAAATTTATTATACTTTAATCTTAAACTATATCTCTGTATAGTCACTATTCGAATTTAAACACTTATCTGGTCGTGGTACAAGTTTCTGCACACCTTCGTCATAGAAGAATGCCGTCTGTGACGAAAACCATTTTAGTACTGTCGTTTTCATCCTAGTCAAGAAAACGGTCGCAGGTTCTTCAGAAAGTCTTAAGATGGAGGAACAGGTGCCAGTTATTTGGCTTTAAGTTTAAAATTTCCCAATGCTCAATGAGTTGCACAGCGCAAGCCGCCGCGTGCGTTCATGCGTTATGATTAACAATCCTCGCCTTTTTTCAAATGCTTTTCTAGATTTAGTAGGGTCTAACTATACACACCTGCATTAATTGTCATACCACGTTCCAGGAAATCAGCCAACAATACATCCTTTATGTCACCAAAAACAGTAGCCATAAACTTTCGGATCTCAAACGTTCGCTTGAATGTTTTGTGGGGGAACTCGCATGCTTTCACTACATTCACATCGCTGCTTAGTTTCACTTGTGTTCAAAAACAAAATTTCGTCGCTAGTCACAATATGATACAGGTACTCATCGCTATTAGATTCGTAGCGATGCAGAAGGTCAGTACAGAGGCTTATTGCTGGTTTTTGTGAACATGCGTCAGCATCTTCGGCATCCACCTCGCAGAAAGTTTGTGGTACAGTAGTCTGTTCGTGAAAATTTCATACAATACCTAAGTAAAATTTCAGGAAAATTCACCACCATTTCATAAATCATTAAACGCCGTTCTTGACGAATGTTCTTATTCACTTTTCCACAAGCTCCTCGTTGACATCAGAAGGTCTCGCATTGCGTTCCTCATCGTGCACGTTTGTTCTGCCATCTCCGAATTCCTACGCCAGTGTCTGACCATTTCTTCACTCATGATACCTGAACCATAAACCTCGCATATTTGATAGTAACTTTCGACATCGTTTTCGTTTTTTTTTGCATGGACAAAATGAATAACAACGCGCACTTCATACTTGGCGGAATTTTCAAACGTACCGTTTATTTTAGCGCGTTATTCTTCAATATGAATATAATGACAGAACCACAGTAAACTGGCATGTGCCTATCAACCACTAAAGCACCTCCAAAATGCACCAAATTTACTATGTCCTTCATTCGGCGGGAGTATTAAACGGTCCTTAGTTTCTGAATAAGCCTCGTACTTTTATATTTCTAAAAGGTTCGCTCTAGAAATCTTATTTTTTAACACTAAAAAGTGGTCATTAAATACATCTGTGTTCCGGATAATTTAAATCTCTGTAAAAATATGCTTTAAAAGAGCTTGAATGCAGTGTACTATAATATAAAATATACAGGGTTTCTGAGGTGGAGATGGAAGCTATATTACTGGTCTTCGTTAGTCTCTTAATGAAACTAAATGTATTTTCTTCCAAAGTAAGTGAATTTGTTAGCTTCAGTTCTAGTATCTGATAACTTCAATATGTTTAACATGTTGTACTCATACATAAAATTTGGGAAAATGTATATTTTCATATATTTTTCTTAAGGTTCACAACATCAGAGAATCCCTATATAGAACAAAACAGTAAATAACAGGCAAAAAAAGGCAAAAAAGATCAGATAGATATTAAATAAAGTATGTTCATGTCATACATGATTCACAGTAACCTATAGTCAACAAAGCAAGCTACTATATACAGGGTTATTCACAGAAGATAGTAAATCTACAGGTATAATTTAATGCAACCCATTTAACAAGTGACAGCTTCCCTTAATGTATTTTGAAATACTTATATATTAGGAATGATAGGTGTTTCAAAATATTGGTAGTTCTTCTTAGAGTGCTTTATCTCTTACGAGACGCAGCGATCTTCTCTTCCATGCCTGTGTTACGCGTTTAGAGTGCCACAGACATAGAGGACCTACAGCTTAACGTGGGCTCCGAACCACGGGAAGTGTATACACTTCTACTCCAGAGAAGATTTGTTAGGCCGCCTCTTGCAAGTTATATGTGATTAAATCTCATACAAATTAAAATGTATAAAAACAAGGACGAGAGAATAGATCTGTTGCTGGAATGTATCATGAACATAAATTAGAAAGTCCTCGTTGCTATACATTTTAATTCGTATACATTTAATTACAAAAAACTATCAAACATTTAAGAAACATTTATTACTTAAGCAGAAGTAAGGCGCCTATGATTCCGAATAATAAAAATTTCAAATTACAATTTAACCAAACTAAGACATGTAAAATGAGTTGCATAAAAACATATACAGGGAATTTTTCTTTTTAGTATACATTGTCTATGTATATTTTTAAAAAGAACGGGTCAATTACGCCTATTGTGTAGGCAACCAACTATACAGACAACTCAAACATGCTGTGACCAACAGAATCAATTTAATTCAAGGTTCAAAAATTAAATTAATCTTTATTTAGTGTCTTCTTGCGTTTTTTTTATACAACTGTGTACAGTAAAGACGAAAAAGTGGAAATTCTAATGTGGTATCAGAATGGCAACAGCTTAAGAACGGTGAGAGACTTATTTTCACTAAAATATCAAGAAAAACCTATTCCATGTATTCGAACCATACAAACAATTGTTAGAAAATTTAAATGAGATGAATGCGTAATAAATTCCCATAAAATAAGAACTAAAAGTAATCACGTTTTAGCGAAGAAATGAAATTAATTTATCTGCGTTGAAGAAATCATAATTAATAATTATAACAAAAAATAATAATTAAAAAAAGTCTGCGATGGCCGGGAATCGAACCTGGATCAACTGCTTGGAAGGCACCTATGATAACCATTACACTGCCTTGCCGCTGATGTATTTCTGTTGTACAAAAGAAGTACAATGTTCACAGACCTTACAGAACCATCACTCTGTCGACTTTTGTATTTAACAAATAAGTCATCATCTGCGTCCTATATACATACAAGGTGAAATACTTATTTAATATAAACACTGCATCAACATAAACTTTCTACTCAAATAATTCACAACTGCAGTGACATTTGTTCCTGTTTTTTAGTTGTGGGCATAGTTGGTTGCCTACACAATAGGCGTAACTGACGCGTTCTTTTTAAAAGTATACATAGGCAATATAAACTAAAAAGAAAAATTCCCTGTATGTAGGCTCACTATCTTATGCGAATAACCCGTATACAGGGTTTCCCATCAAACTGAACCGTAGCAAATTTGCATGGAAAATTACATTTTTTCAAATTTAATGTCTATAAGAGACTTTGGTTAGGAGTTTAAACAATATTATTGTCAAGGGCTACTATTATTGTCATTTACTCAAAAAGGAGATAATTATTGACAAGTTCAAATAAAAGTCAAAATTTTAAGACATGTGCTTTAATATCAGACTAACATAACCCTTTCGGTGTTTTATGCAGGTTGATTCTAAACATGTGCAAAAAACTTTAACCGCGTATATCTGATGTTATTTATCCCCTAAATCACTTTGTAATTTCTTTTTATTTCGTCGGCGATACGGGTTTGAATGCCTTCAAAGTTTTTTGACATCAATTCAACAAAAAGTAGATACTTTTTTTGTTTTTTGTCCCATTATAAAATACATTATATAATAAAAATAGCCAAGAAAAATGTGCAATTGTATGAAAAGTGGATGAAAACTGACACAGAAGTGAAAGCTTAGGTTTAAACATTTGCAAATTAGGTGTACGCATTTAAATTGTTAATTTGTTGGAAACTTTGGTAAATAACTAGTTAAATACTATTTTTTTTAATTTGTAAAGATCTACTTTCTTGCGAAACAAAATACTAGTTCAAAAGCTGCAAGAAAACCTCGACTTCAGATATAGCCTAATTTAATAGTATATTATGCAACGAGCGGTAATGTAGGCAATAACTCACGTGGATCTAGTTTGCAGCACGAGTCACAGGCGAGTGCTGTAATGATCTAATTGAGTTATTGCAATTACCGCGAACAGAATACTATACTTTATCCATGAGTAGTAAACTGGATATCCACGATCTAAATTTTATTAATCGGACGCCCTAAAGGGCAAAAGGATGTACGAAGAAGAAGAAGATAATTTTCATGAAAATTGTGAAATAGTATTGGGACATTTCAAAATGTATGGCAGATATAATTTTGACAGGTGCATTTATTTTCATTGATAATCGATTGATTGTGCAATGTTTTAATTGCACGTTTGTAATTGGTTATCGAGGCGTGAAGTAATGAAAATTCTACGATTCTTACAAAAGTAATTTAATAATACTTAATAGGGGTGGATAGAGATTTTTAAGCCAGCTTTTAAATTCTGGGTCGGATTTCGTCCACTTTTCATACCCAATTGTAGATTTTTCTTGATTAGACATTAAGCTTGTAGTGTTAGCTTTCCAAATCAACGAAGTTTATCATAATCGGACAAGAAACACAAAAGGTATTTCCATATTAATGAATTGCTGTAAAAAACTTTGAAGCCCCATATTTCCGTAACGGTGCTGAATTTTAAAAAATACTAGGTGGTTTAGAGGGCAAAGAACATCAGCTATACGTGGTTAAAAGTTTGTCGCACATGTAAAGAATCACCCCGTATACGCAGCGGTTAAGCGTCAATTAACAGAAATTCCAGGTTCTATCCCAGTGAGACATTTGTTTAGTTTTGTAGTTCTACTGTCAAATATTAATGAGGCGTAAAAAGTCTAGAACGCGATATTAAATACGCGGTTTAATTGTTTTTTGTTAACACTATTAATGTTACATTAACTTCATATTTTTTTCCCATAATTATTCAATATTTAGTAATGTCATGCAGATAGAAATTTAGTGATTTTGTTGCCTGGAGTTCTGTATTTATAATTAAATGTACCAAAAGCTATACAGGGTGATTGTTTTATTATTTTAATATGTAAATACTTTTCTGTGAGCAATCCAACTCTTCAGCCAGGAAATTGTAACTAAACAATGAATTTTTGGAAACACCCTGTGTTATTCTGTAATAAATTAAAAGCTTACTTAATTCTCAATACAGCTGCGATTTTATTTATTATTGAAAATGCAGTTGCCTGAAAATTAGTGAGTTTTCAACGCAACACAAAAAAACACAGAGTGTTAATAAGATAGTGGAAAATTATTTTGGAACAGAAACATTTTAAAGGAAATATTTAGTGTAGAATTAAAAATCAAACTCTATCACATATTATGCAGTTTTGTTTTTACTGTACAAAGTAAATTCATATTAATTATACAGGTTTATTCACATAAGATAAGGGGCTTGCATTTATGTTTTAGGCAACCCATTTTACAGGTTTCTGTGAAGCATCATAGGTATCTCACTTCTGTTTAAGTGACAAATGTTTCTTAAAATGTTTATAGTTGATTGGGTTTAAATGTCATACGAATTAAATCGTATAGCACACCACGAGAGAGAAGAAATATTTCATTTCATTTACGTCCAAGGATTTCTAATATCGAAAACTTCTAAATTATAAATTAGGTGAACTGTAAAATGTAAAGTGGGTTGCATAAAATCATATATGTGGGCTCACTAGCTTATATGGATAACCCTGTATATGGTAGAACCACTATGAAATTGAAACAATAACTAAATAATACACTTGAAACACAACGCTCTACCTTATCTAACGGCTGAAAATAAAATTATTCTGCGTTTAATAATGCTTTTTAAATTTTATTTTAATTATAAAGCTTACAACACAAGCAATAGCCAATAACAATAATATAGTTTACATTCTTAAACCCTGGAAAAATATAATTTCCTATACATTTTTTATCGACCAGTCCCTTTCGGAAACCCTGTATGTGTGAAACTCAAATATTCATAGGAACAAAATTAGAAACGATGAATGTGTTTATCATATCAATATAGCACGTATGATATTTTTGTTTTATAAAAAGTCTTATTAATATAATCAATAGATTTGTTTACATGTTTACTTAAATATAGAAGCATACGAGTTTACTTGCGGAAGATCGGGGATTTACATATTACCATGTGAACTTGAATAACACATAACCTTAAATTTGTATAAAATTCTCTTGCGTACTTACGTCACCTTTTGTAATCGATACTATAGCTCTTACGATGAGCATTTTTCAGTTTCGGATTAGCGCTTTATTTGCGCACCACAAACTGAACGCATTTCTGTCTTTGTTAGTTGCTTGCAGATTCATATTTCCGACGAAGACGTATGTCGTAGTGACATCTGCGAACGAAACAACACCAACACTGTACGTGTGGTGTATTCCATCGGCTGACACGTTTAGTAGAAAGAAACAAAGACACTTGAAGAATGTCGCGCAGATGCAGCCAAACGTCACTACTTAAATCTGTTTCCAGCAGTATTTAAAATGTTTTGGAGGATCATATCTCAATATTTTATTTTCGGAAATTACCTGTAACAGTTTTTATTTACCATCTTGTTTATTGCTGATATTTATTTTTTGCACTTTGGGAACCTTTGTTTTTGCTGGGAAATAGTTCTGTAGATACCCCGGTTTGTTTTGGTTTGTGGAAATTGGTATTAAGAGGTTGAAGATAAGTTAATAGCATTTTTGTTATACAACCATGAAAAGGTAATTACAATTACTGGAATGAATTCTTGAAAATGGTAAATGGTAAAACAGTATGAGTAAAATATACAATAATTTTTTTCATCGTACATTCTGTACACTACATCTCTAACTGTCATTCTTAATGTTTCGGACATATCTTCATTTTTTAACTTTTTTCTGGAGCTATGCACTTTTTTTATTAATAGAAGGTTGTCTTTCCTTTGCTGCACGATTTTCCGTATGGTGGGTAAACTTATTTTTAATGCATCTGCAACTCGTTCCCGATCCGCTACAACGTAGCATAATGGGCTAAAATTACCTTTTCCGCGCGTAAAATAATCCTATAGATTTAACACAAACTGTTGATACTACGCATTCAAAAAATTTCCGGACATTTCTAACATCGTATTCCTTTTACAATAGCTAAACACCAACTAACATCCAATGTTGAACTGGCTAAGTACAATCGTGTTTTCAAGAATATATTCCAGTAACTGTAATTACCTTTTAATGGCTGTTTAACAAAAATGCTATTATTTTATCTTCAACCTCTTAATACCAATTTCCACAAACCAAAACAAACCGAGATATCTACAGAACTATTTCCCATAGGAAACAAAGGTTCCCAAAGTGTATAAAATAAATTTCAGCAATAAACAACATGGTAAATAAAAATTCTTACAGGAAACTTCTGAAGATAAAATATTGACATATAAACCTCTAAAACATTTTAAATACTGCTGGAAACAAATTTAAGCAGTGCCGTTTGGCTGTATCAGAGCGATATCCCTCAAGTATCTCTGTTTCTTTCTACTAAACGCGTCAGCTCATAGAATACGCCAGACGTACAGTGTTGGTGTTATTTCGTTCGCAGATGTCACTACGACATACCTACGTCTTTGTCAGATATATGAATCTGCAAGCAACTCACAACGACAGAAATGCGTTCAGTTTGTGGTGTGCAAAAAAGCGCTAATCCGAACTGGAAAATGCTCATCGTAAGAACTATACTTAGTTTTTAGCATTCCCAGCAAATTGCTTTTAAGAATTTAACGCAAAGGAAGGTTTGCCTTTTAATCAAATATGAAAATTCGTCCATGGATAAATTAATGTTTTCTTTTTACTGAAATTCGAAATGTGATAATATTGAATTCTAGTGATTAATTATATGTTTAATTAATATGTGATTTATTTACCTATACAAATTTTAGATTGGTGTTCAAGAATTAGTGACGGTAGATGGCTCTCCATCTCGATCGCGTTCATTTCCAAAATTAAATTTCCAAGCACAGGCTCACATAGTGTGCTTGATTGATTATAAATTATTCTGGGATCCTCTACAGTAAGGCGCAATGTTCTAGTGCACCAATTAATTTATAAGCACGCTTCCTGACGGGCTGTGTTTCCAAACTATAGGTGGAAGATGGTCACAGGCCAGCAAGAACCCGCGCCGCAGTCATGTGCCGCGCGTAGTCAATTAGTTTCTGGAAGGACTGAAAGGGCAAATCGGAGGGTTACAGGATACCTGGGAAGGTGTCCACTGTAGTTTGGAACACAGCCATGGTATCCTTGCCTCCCAGGTATTATGCTGCTGTATTAAGTGTCGCATGGCTGAGCTTTATTTGTGTCATATCATTAGCACTTGCATGCTTTATGTACTTTTGGTGTCATCCACACATTTGTGTATCACTATTTTCACAGTGCATATACAAAGGCATGATCGTATTGTTCGACGTTTCATCGGAACGAATTACTGCCATACATATTCAGATGCTCCAGGAAGAGTTTTAATTTGAAAGAAGTGATAAATATTAGCATGAACGATTTTTTTTGGAATATGTTACAATGTTATAACTTCATATCAATATCATATTTTTATATAATTGTATCGTTCACGTCAATGTAAAGTGAATTACAGTTTCCAGTTACGATACAACGGCATAGCAAAGCTATGATCTCATGATCTGTATCAAAACAATGATAATTCGCTTCTACCAACACTGTTTCTAACTGATGTCAGCAAAATGAGGTCCGTCAACTACAATAAACCCTGGTCTGTATAAATCCGACTTATATAAAATGGTACAATACTTAAATACAGCATTGATATCGAAATAAGCGTTTGAAACGATGTAAAAACAGTTTATTATGTATCTCTGGATATGCAACCCATATTACACTAATACTAAAAATCACCAAAATCACTGTTTTATTGTTTTTCCGGTGTTCTTAAATGGAAATACAAAATACAGTAAAGTAAAATACATTACAAAATACAGACACTATTGTATTTGATTAAATAGTTTTAACAATTACACTTTTTTTGTAAACAAGAAAAAAGTCTAATAGCTATCTTCATATTCATGTGCAGTGGAAAGCTTTACCTACTAGGTTTGATCAGATCAAATGCTAGAAAACATTAATGCATTGCAATTATAAAATAGTCTCCTTGAGTTTCCACGCACTTATTCCAAAGTTATTGTCATTTTTGAAAGTAGTTCTCTCTTAAGAATTCTTGAATCTCAAAATGTTATTTTAGTATTGAGAAAATGCAGAAGTCGCAGAGGGTTAGATCAGGCAAATATGGCGGGTGCGGGCATAACGATTTTTATCGATTATATTAAAATGTTGTAACTTTATATAAGTTTAGTCTTTTAATCTGTCTGAATTGTATAACAAAGCAATAACTACTATAGGACGCTTTCAGCACATGCTAGTCGTTTTCATCTTTTCATGCTTTGCATCGAAACAATCAAAATTCATTACCAATTCTGTTTTTAACTGTTGTCAACTAAATGAGATTAACTTCAATGAACCATGGTTTGTATGAATACAACTCAATAAAAAGGTACAAAAGTTAAATATAGTAGCCATATCCAAACAACTCTTTTAAACAGCTTAATATGCAGCGTTTGATATGCCACCCACCTTACACCAAAAAGTAAAAATCACCATTAGGTTATTGTTTTTGCAGTGTTTATAAAATAAAAAAAAGTAAAAGACAATTTAAAATATAGACATAATTATATTAGAATAAATATCTACTCAGTTTTAACGATTTAATTATTACTGTTTAACATGAAACAAATTTAATGGCTACTCTTGCGTTCTCTGTTGTTACAAGTTTGATCTACTAGGTTGTATAATAATCATACAGTGAAAACGCGAAATCAGAAGTATTAATTGAATTGCAATTATTAAATAAAAAAATATTCGACATGGTTTCCTTGACGCTCCACACACTTCTTCCAAAGTTATTACCCTCTCTAGAAACAATTTAGAAATCCATCTTCCTGAAATCCTATCAGGAGCTCTTGAATAGGGTAAAACACCCCCTGAAGAGGTTTTTCACCTTCGAAGGCTCAGTAGCTCACCAGTATTAGTGGTAGGAAATTGGGTTTATTTTTTAAATTTGACCCTCAATGTCTTGGCAACATAAATCTGTCGTGTTTTTATTCAACAAGTGCCTGAAAGTGGAAAAATATAAAAGTAAAGGACTGGATTTGTGCCAGCTATTGGCAGTATAGCCATTGATTGGTATAAACATTGTTGCGGACCAATCGAGCTTTTCCGACGACCCGTAACTAGCTTAATGGAAAAGGGCCTACAGCTTAGCTCAAAGGAGTAGGGGGAGTTCGTGAAAATTGCTTATGGGAGAAAATCTTTAGTTGTGTACATGACGAGTCAAAATAAGTGGGCGCCAACTTCCAAATCCAGCTGATTGTAGGTCCTCGTGGAAGGCCGAGAAGCCAGCAGCTTACGGGAATGGAACTTACCTTTCTTGTGCCCCCTCCTATATATTTAAAGCTTGCAAAATTCTCACACAAACAAGTACAAAAGACACAATAAGAGGCAGTAAACTTTTAACATACATATAATTAAATGGTTAAACATGACAATACAAGAAAATGATAAGTGATAACGCTATAAGTTTGGATTACGTATTTTTAATGTTCTTGAACGTTCAGAAAAAAAAACTCGCCGCCACTGGTGCAACGGGATTTACGTTCTTTCATACAGCACGTACACCAGAGACGCTGAAATTCACAAGAATAAAACGGAATATAATTCGGTAGTTTTATAATTAACCACTAACACCACAAACGGCGACTGAAGGTCGCTGTTTCCAGTTACATGAAGGCAAAATTTGAAGTTTGCAAGGTAACGCGAGCAAAAAAAAGGTTTCTTTATCACTACACAAAATCTAGATCTTTACCTTGAACGATTCTAGGAGCGTCGGCACAATACTGGGGTTATTCCTGTTTCTTTCCCCGATGCAGGTACAGTCTGAGGTACTTTCAAGTCCGAAAAGAGAGTGGACGATTCCAAGGAAGTTTGGGGCGAAGACTTGGTTGGTACGCCTCTGGGAATTAAGATGATTTCCAAAGGGGTTCGGCAGGCGTTCAGCGGGACGGCCGCTTCGGCGATTACAACGCAGCCGCCAATTTACACCAATGAGGTAACGAAACACAACGTTTACGGCGTCGATTCGCTTATATCCGAATTAGATCGAAAAAGCAACTTCACTTAAGTGCCCTATATCCAGGCTAAACTGCTAACATGTATTTGGATCCGACTTAGTCGAAATAAATAATTGCCTACGGCAATATCCGGTACGTCACAACTTAAGATGGCAGAAGCCACAAAAAAAAAACCCGTCAGTTGAAGGACCTTCGTTCACACTCAAAGCTTGTCGCCTACTTGATTTATTTACGGCCCTTCCCTTAAGATGTAATTTGGGAAAAACCGGAGCCAGGAACGGTCGAAGGCTGACTGACGTAAAAACGCAACAGGAATCTACACTTCCCCCAAAAAAAACCCGTTAGTTGAAGAACCTCCGTTCACACTCAAAGCTTGTCGCCTACTTGATTTATTTATGGCCCTTCGCTTAAGATGTAATTTGGGAAAAACCGGAGCCAGGAACGGTCGAAGGCTGACTGACGTAAAAACGCAACAGGAATGTACACTTCCCCTACAAAAAAATGCACCATATTTCGAAATGTTATGTAAAAGTCCTAGATAAGGGACACGTGAGTTCTGGGAAGCGTCCGAGGTCAAGCGCGGAAAAACAATACTCGGCAATTTTGACACCAAAGAAACTGTCAACATAACTCAAACTTAGAAAGACAAAACAAAATAGCGAAACGGTAACCCAAAATAAGACTGCGATTAAAATGACGTTGTTAATTCTTACGAAGCGGCAAACAAATTACGGAATTAATTCATATAAAGCGGCAAATTTTAAAAGAGCATAACAACATTGAACCACTGATTGGCAGTGTAGCCAATCATTGGCATAGGAGATTGAACCGTTGATTGGCATTATCGGCATTGGGCTTGCATGTTTCATTGGCACCCCTAGCGTAAATTATGCCAAAAATGTAATACCGGGTTTCAATTTTGGAATGAACAATAAAGCAATATCAAACAAGTTTTATTTAAAAAAAAAGGCAATACTGCAAGTAAAGGAACATTGAACTAAACTATAAGTATAACAAACAAATAATCTGATCATAAATATGAAAATAAACATTTGAACAAATCTCTGAAAAAAATATAAAAATTCTAAAAATGTATACAAAAACTGAGCAGATACATAGAAAACAGCTACTTGGAAATAGAAATATGGAACAAAGATGTTTAAATCGATTTTTCTTTGCATGTGATACTTTCCAAATTGTTTTCGAACATTTTTTTCTTCTTCCGGCGAATGATATGATAGGTTCTGGTACATCTTCGACATTTTATTCCAAGATTTGTACCATAAATATTTTGCACACAAAAATAAGATAGCCCTCCATATACAGTCGAGTTACCTTGTACTTGGTTTTGTTTTCTAGTGGTAATTTGTTCTCCACCGGTATAGTCATCTTCGTCTTTAATTACATCGCGTACATGGTGTGCAAGCATCTTGGGCGCAGTTTTTCGTTGCCTTTCGCTGCCCAGTTGCCTTTGAAGCTTTTTTAAAAGCAGTTTTCGAAGCAATTTTCGAAGTAGTCTTCTTATTTGTTTCAGTCTTTTTCTTACCGATACTATTCTCCCATATCTTATCTTTGCGTTGCTTCTTTATTTGGATTTCCAATTATTTAAGTCGTTGTTTCTCTTCAAAAACCTGTTTGAATCCTGACGAAGTTATGACGTATGAGATTCTTCTGATCTCCTTCTTACCATTTCTTTCGGGAGTTTTCGACCAAAATAGAAACGTTGATAAGTCATTATTTTTGCCGTTCGCTGAAGGTTTAGTAGGGCCATCAATAGAACATGGGGGTTCGTTGTAAATGGGTCTCTCGATCGTTATTTTGTCACCTGAAGCCATCGTTTCCGGATATTGTTTGTCCCGTATGTCATTCGATCTCAAATTCGACGTTACAATCTCTGGCGACATCTCGGATTTCGGATTGGTAACTCCATTGCAACATCTTCAAGGCCGAAAGCACTTATTTCTTTTTCGGCAACTTCGGAGTGTGAGACATCAGCAAAATCTTCTGTTTCAAAAATACCATATCCATATTCAGAATGAATTGTTCAGTAAAGTCGTTCTCGTGTGTGAGTGGGACACTCCAGACGTCGGCGTCGGTGTCGTTTTGACGTATTAACAACTTTTCTGAAGATACAGTTGCGTCGAGTCTTGCAAGAGGTTTGCTTTGTTTGAATACGATCCAACGATTGCCAACGATCTCCACAAAGTTTTCATATGTCAATACTGGCGATGGAATCTCAACACTGTTTGCAATAATCACTTTCTCATCAGCGTTGACTATGACCTTCGCCAGACCCTTAGTATAATCAATGGCGTCGGCATTTCACGGAAATAGTCCTGTTGCGCAGAATCCATTTTGGACGACCTCAGGTTTCAGGTGATGCAAGACGTTATTCAAAATAGGAGCGAAGTTCTTTTTGGTCACCTCGGACATAGGATTTTCTTTCCCCATTCCTGAATTCCTTGTTTCCAATAAGATTTCAATGATTTGAAGCAGCAGACATCTGCAGGCTGAAGGATACGTGTCGTGTTTGGGTACAAAGCTATCAGTAGGTATTATTTGAAGATTGGTACAAAGTTTGCTGATTTCGTATTATTTGAAGATCGGTACAAAGTTTGCTGATTTCATACGTAAAAATGGGTTTTTTGGCGTCGACAAATAGTATCACAGGAAGTGTCACATTTTGCTTCACTAAGTACTTCCGGAAGACATTGGCAATATACTCATAAAAGAGCGCAGCCTTCATCCAACCATTATCCGAAATTCCGATTCCCCAACCATCCGGAACACTCTGAACAATTTCTTGTGGTACTTTTTTGTACGGATAAATGATAAGTGGAGGAGTCACATCACCAGATGCAGAAAAAGAAAACGTTACAGTCAACGTTTGTTTGGCTACACCTGGATGTACTTTGTAAACGTTTTTCTGCCCTTTGCTGGCGATTACCTTGTCAGATTTAGGACATAAATAGAAACATGACTCGTCACCGTTGAAAATTCTGCTTGGATCGTCCAGTATGTCAAGAAAACTTTCCCCCCCACGTAATCTTCGATTTTTGAAAACCATTCACGAATATTATCTTCCCACACTTTACTGCTTGATTTCGTAACAGCTTCTGCAGTTCTTTTATCTTGGATGTCTTGTTATGAAGCTGTCATAATATTCAGCCACTTTGTGTGAATATTTTCTATATTGCTTGACAGCCTTTTTGTCCCACTGCTGGGCATCGGCCTCTTCTCTGCCACGTGTTTCTCCTCTGCGCTAAGGTAGAAACACGTGGGACCTACAGTTTAACGTCGAATCCGAACGACAAAAATTCCAGAGAAGGTTCTTAGCATTAAGATCCCACGGTTGCAAGCCGGATTGGGAAATTGTGTATGATGGGTTGCAGACAAGATTTGTATAAATCTGCATAGTAATGCTTAGGTTTCGAACCCAAGCCAGAATCGACGTTCTACTCAGAAAGCGATCGCTCTACCAACTGAGCTATCACCACACTTAAAACACACAATTTATCATTAAACAACATCATGAGCACTGAATAGGGATCTGAATCGTTGGACTACCACAAATTCGATGTACCTATTCATAATAGAGAAACAGATCAATCAATAAAAGAAGGTGCTTTAATTTTAAGAACTAGGCAACACACAATACATCTCTTAAACGACAATTGACATTGACAGCCTTCTTGTTCCACTGCTGGGCATCGGCTTCTTCTCTAACATGTGTTTCTCCTCAGCGTTAAGGTAGAAACACGGGGACCTACAGTTTTACGTTGTATCCGAACGACAGATATTCCAGAGAAGGTTTTTAGCATTAAGATTCCACGGTTGCAAAACGGATTGGGAAATTGTGTGTGGTGGGTTGCAGACAAGATTTTATAAATCTGCATAGTAGTGCTTAGGTTTCGAACCCAAGCCAGAATCGACGTTTTACTCAGAAAGCGAGCGCCCTGCCAACTGAGCTACCACCACACTTAAAACACAAAATTTACCACTAAATAACATCGTGAGCACTGAATAGGGATCTGAAACGTTGGGCTACCACAAATTCGACGTATTTATAATAGAGAAACAGATCAACCAATAAAAAAAGTTGCTGTAATTTTAAGAACTAGGCAACACACAATGCATCGAATAAATGACAGTAATTAGCAGTAGTGGCCACACCAGTTTCTAGCAATTATAAAAGGGTAAAGTTATCTAATACGTGTACTGTCAAAGTGACACAGAAATGAAAATATAAAAGAAACACTTTCCTTTTAATATTTGGAACAGATCGTATTAGAATTATAATAATAAGTTATAATATGTATTGTGAGTTGCCTAATTTTGACTTTTAAGCATGTTATTTTTAAAGTAGACCCAATGCAAACGGCAAAAATATGCTTCTAATAACATTCTATGTACGTTGCTTTTATCTATCATAGCTATCGATTTTATTTTTTTCTTAACGCCGAGTCGGTATACAACAATAGGCTCCTATGCCTGCGTTGGGAGTTAGAAGTACCACAGACATGAAGAACCCACAGCTTAACGTGGGCTCCGAATAACGGGAAGTATAAACAATTCTACTCCAGAGAAGATTTACTAGACTGAATACCTCGCTGGTTTGCCATTGCCTTGCGAGGAAGACCGATCGTTAAAAATGCGATGTTCGGGTACTGGCCATTGAACCCAGGACCTTCAACATAGAAGTTTAACGCCCTAACCTCTAGCCCATAAATAATAAAGGATTTTATTCTTATAGCTTGGGTTTCAATTATACACTTAGTGGGAGGGTGGCATTGCATAATAAGGCTTTTGAAAACGCAGAGCTTACCACTTCCCTATATATTCTGTGGTGAAGATGCGATTAATAAAAGCCCAGTAATCTATATTTCCGGCGATAAATATCCCTTTAAAAAATGTTGGTACTATACATTTTAATATGAAATTGCAGAACGTAGACTGGTCCATTTTCAGCTAAATACTAGTCATAGACAAAATTTTCGATTAAAGTTGGCTGCGGCACACAAAGCACATGTCTTTGATTAAGTCAAGCTGTCATATTAGTAATTATTACTACCTTTTTTTTATATGGGAGGAGAAAATTTGCAAAAGACACCGTGCTAGTCACGGCGTATCGGATTCACCTGGGAAAGGAAACCCAGGCGTCTACCGTCTAAAAACTCTTCCCTTGTGTACGAGAAACACGATGGGAAACATCTCGGTATTACTTCATCAAGTGTCGGTCTTCATTCTATTTTCTCCTTTTCATACTGTTCCCTTTAAGACAGTTTACCCTATAATCTTTCCTGTCGCTGTGTATGTCTTTCTTCGCTTTCTTTTGTTTTTATGATCTGGGTTATCATTTCGCCGATGGCTGTCCAATTTTCCTCGCTCTCCAACATGCAAGGTACGATATTTTCCGTGGTCAATTGTACATTCAATTGGTCCTGGCATATTCTTCTAGTAGTCTCCCATCTTGTGCAATCAAGTATGGTGTGTTCGGCTGTATCCACGTCGTTGCAGTATGTGCACATATCGCTATTGCTCCTCTTTATTCTGTTAAGGTACGCTTGGAAGCACACGTGACCAGTTAAAAATTAGGTTAGGAAGTATCCTGTCTCCCTATGATCCCTGTTAACCCATGGGGTAAGTTAGGATATTAATTGTCTCGTCCATCTTCCTGTTTCCCGTTCTTACTCCCATTTTTCCTGCCAGCTTATTAATGTAGCCTCTCTGGCTTCCTTTTTCCTTTCCTGGTGTTATATCCTGTATTGTAGATGTTCGCCCTTTCCCTAGCAAGTAGCTGTGTAGATATTGTACCGGCAACTACCTGAATTGCACGAGTTGATACCGTGCGATATGCCCGTGCAATCCGTATTGGTATTTTTCTTTGTGCGCTTTCTTTTTGTAGGACTCTATTTGTAAGCATTTTCCCGATACTGGGGCTCCGTATAAAATGATAGTGTTTATCACAGCCCCCATCAATTTCCTTTGGCCCATGCTTGCCCCCCCTATGTTTGGTAGCAAGCGGCTTGGCGCTGTTGTTGTTCGGTTCGCTTTTCCTACTACGTATCTTATATGGTGGCCCATGTTCATGTTCCTCCCCATCATGATCCCTAGATATTTTATGCAGTTCTGGCTTCTTACATCAGTGCCTGCAATCGTCACTGTGATATACTCTATTCTGTTGCTACCGGCTAAGAGGATTATTTCGGTTTTGCTAGGGGCAAGTCAAGGCCTTTTCTCCCCATCCAGATTGCGATGCTGTCTGCACATCACCAGCGCTAGATCATCCGCGTAGGCTACCATGGCTGACTCCTTGGGCATTTCGTCTCTGAGTAGTGAATCAAAATAGATATTCCATAACGTCGGCCCAAATACTGAGGCCTGGGGGACATCGCAGGTCATTTCCATCGATTGTCTTTCTCCGACTAGGATTTTTCTATCTTACAAGTAACTATAGATTAGTTTAGTTACGTACGGTGATACTTGTTTTTCAATCAGCTCGTTCATAATTCCCGTCCATGGGGCAGAATTGAATGCAATTCTGACATCAAAAGTGACCAATTCCACATACTTTCGCTTGGGATGTCATTTAGCATCTGTTACCATTTCATGCACTTTCATGATAGCGTCAATGGTCGATCGCTTCTTCCTGAATCCAAATTGCGTGTTGCCCAGGATGCCCTTATCGTCAAGTTCTGCCTGGAGACGCTTATTTATTAGTTGTTCTAATAATTTGGCCATCGTGTTTCGCAGACATATCGGTCTGTAGGCCTTCTTGGTGTATGTCAAGTTTGATTTTGGTATTACGATCAGTCTTCCTAACTTCCATTCTTTGGGGAAGACGCCTTGACTTATTACTACCTGACAACTGTATAAATTATACAGCTCATTCAGTTCGACTAAAATGGTTTTCGTAATTGAGCCTTATTTCCGGAATGGCGTTAAAGAAAATGGGGAGTGGAGTTAGGCAGTAAGACCGTCTACTGATGCGTGTCGTCAGAAGTTTCCTGAGAAGTCTTTTTAATCTGAAAGTAACAGACAAATAATTTGTACTGAAATGACTGTTGAACCTGTAAGGCAACGTATGAAGAACAAATCAAATACCTACATCTTTAAGAAAAGGTTCACAAGAAGTGGAGCTATGCTATAAGACTTTCCACAAAATATATTGGAAATAAATAAATACAAATGAAGAAAATACTTACTATTATTCAAAAATTTTAATTAAATTGTTTTTTAATACATGAAAACACTTTGGTAATTTCAGCAAGATGGTGCCACAGCGCAATTTTTTGACTATCATTAAATGTTTCTGGCCTCCAAGATCTTCTGCTAAACATAATATACAAGAGACCATAGCATACCATCCAAAAACTCAAGGAAAGGATTGTACAAGAGTGTACCATGTTACCCCAGGTTACAGCAGAATGTTTATAATAATATGAAAAGAACTTTCAGCGTATGTTTATAAACTAATGGAGCTCATTTTGAATTAATGATGCACTTAGCTGCAATGAAGATTATTAAAACGGATCTCTTCCGAACCATAAATCATTATCTAAAGAAAGAATTCCATAAAAGCCTGAGAATACAATAATAGATTCTACTATGACCTAAACAATGAAAGTAAAGACAAAAACACATCAGTATAAAACAGCTGATTTAGGTTGTTTTATTCAGCTTTACTTGCAAGATTTGCTGTTATTGCTATGTAAACTCACTGCCTTCTAATAAATTGTGATTATGTTAGTGGCAGATTACGTTTACTCGCCAAGAAACAGTTTCTGAAAATGGTCATCTGGTGATAGTCTGCTGCTAGCTAGTCTGGTGCTCTGGCTCTCTAATTTGTCTTGTTTTGGAACGCATTTAAAAGTTACCACATTTGTATGTAATTGTATGGTCTAATTCTTAAATTTGAAGGATGACTTTGTTAAATACTGGCAGTAGAGTAGCTGCCAACGTATATACAAATATAACATTCCACACGTACACCCGATTCGAGTATGGATGACACTTTTGCAGAGCCCAAGAGGCTTCGAAAACCCATTTGATAGTTTCGACAGCTATGCATCCTTATAATTTGTAAATTAACATATTTAGAGTCTACTAAAGCAGCCGAATTTTCTCTTGACGACTATTAAATAGTTATAAACTACATGGCTTAAGGATACACACATGTTTTGTTTTCCTTGGTCAACCTTTATCGAAAATTTTGTTGATCGTACTGTAATATGCGTGTGATGAGAGCTCAGATGGCAAAATGATCATTTTCTGAATAAAAAATTGAATATGGCTTTGGTCATAGGCCTATGCTTTGGTTCAATTTCTCTGTATCACCGCGTAGCATATAAAAATCATACATCATACATAATTCCTCTGTATGACTGGTAACCGTGAGGTATTGATGCCTAAAACTTTCTCTAAAAGTTTTGTCGTTTGATTTCGCTGGTAAACTGTAACTACCGCTAAGGAGAAGCACGTGACAGGGAAGCAGTAGGCCGTAAAGACACTATAATATTCTATATAAAAATAAAAAGTAATCTTATTTTCAATTTATTCTAGCTGTCTTGTATCGGTAGTTCTTTTTGGGGTGCTTTATGCCGTAAGATATGTAGCAATCTTCTCTACCAGGCATGTGTTGCACACACAAGTACCACAGACATAGAGGACCTACAGCTTAACGTGGGCTCCGAAATAACTGGGAACTATACACATTTCTATTACGGAGAAGCTTTACTGGCGAAAATATTTCGCTGCTTTGTCATTATTTTATAAGGAAGAACTGACATTAATATGGTAGAATTTAATACTCAAACTTATTGTCTCTAAATCATTAGAGTTTACAATTAATTGCTTGTATCTTTCAAATAACAATGACTTCTTCATTAAAACTATAATGTTTCTGTTATAGTATACTGTATAATAAATATAGTGCTTCCATTTCAGATCACAGTAATAACTTTGAAAATTATTTTTACTCAGATTGATAACCAGAGAATCAACTAATGCAGGTTATAATATTTACAACATCGTTTGCTGATTACGATATGTAATACAGTCGAACTCTCATATAGTGATGTTGGAAAGTATAAACAACTATCCAGTATATAGAAACTTCACTATACATATAGAATTCACGTTTAGATACAAAATTAATTTCATATATTTGACATCTTAAGCCATATTTTATTATTAAACAGAATTTTTTACGATTACCGACGCACTGTTGACGGCAATACCAAATTTTTCGACGATATCTTTTGTTTGACACCCTTATCGACACCTTTAACTTGTCTCCAATGCTGAAACATTTTCCTTCGGCCATTTTTAAAGAACTGGTTTGTAAACATTTTATAGTCCTTTTACAAATATATTTTTATACTTGACTAAGAACATAAACGTTCATTGGAAAAAAGCACAAACTAGAGATAGTGTTTCATAATCCGCCCAAAATTGTATCTGTATACTCGACTATATGGTAAAAGTTGGAAGTAAAAACATCACAATATGGAGGCTTTATATCGCAATTTAGAGGTATTTTTTACATGTAACTAGGTCTGAAGGTTAAAATCCTTGTAAGAACATCATTATATAGCAAAAACATTAAATAGAAGTTCGACTGTATTATACAAACGTTTGAGAAGGGTTGCCTATCCGCATTTTACATAATTTTCTTTTTCGTCTATCCCATGGGTTCGTTTCTCGTTCCCAAAACTGATACAATGTTGCATTTTCATCATTGGATACCGTCATAACAGTTTTACAATTTTGTGTGTAAAATGAGGGTTTCTAAAGTGCCACTTACACATTTATAATTGAGGTTATAATTTACGAAAAAACGCGTTGTTGCCAGTACTATTCCCATAATTCTGCAGTAATAATTGAATGCAGTAAAATAAAAATATCTGACGATGACTTCAATCGATATCAGCGCCAAACACAGAGAATCGTAAGCACAATATTCAAACTTTTAAAGTGTAGTTGAGGTCATAATTTATGACAGAGCGCAGTGTTGCCAGTATTATTCCCATAATCTATAGTAATATTAGTGTGAAATAAATATATCTGGCAATGTCTTTAATTGGTATCGGTGTCAAACACAAAGAATCGTAAGAACAAATTCAAATTGTTAACATGTCAGTTACACGTTTGTACTTGAGGTTATAATTTATGACGGAACGCAGTGTTGCCAGTATTATTTCCATAATCTATAGCAATAATAGTATAAAATAAATATATCTGGCAATGTCTTTAATTGGTATCAGCGGCAAACATAAAGAATCGTAAGCACAAATTCAAACTTTTAAAGTGTTACTTACACGTTTGTAGTTGAGGTTATAATTTATGACGGAACGCAGTGTTGCCAGTATTATTTCC
>JABXWE010063739.1:0-10737 GCA_014611495.1 Limonius californicus
TTCTTCTTCTACAGCTCATGTTAGGTTACTTTTGGACGTAGACCGTCTCCGCTCTCTTCCACCAGCTTCTATTCTGTACCATTTCGGACCAACGTCTTCCTGCTGTTTCTACGATATCATCTAACCATCCTTTCTGAGGTTTTCTCAGTCCCCTTTTTGTTATTCTCCTGCACCAGTGGACTATTTTGTGTGTCTACATCGTGGAATCTTGTCTTGTGACATATCCTACCCAGCTTCATTTCAGGTTCGCTGCACGTTTTATTATATCCGTGACTTTACTTCTTCTATGCATTTCTTCGTTTCTGATAGGGTCTCTTATGCTTATTCCGAACATGGATCTTTCCATCGCCCGTTAGGAAACTTGCAGTTCTTTCGCAGATATTTGGATTAACGTGATAGTATCCAAACAGATGTATCCTTCGATCTTAACGGCATTGTGATTGATTGGTTCTTCAATATGTATGCCATGTTTCCGAAGGCGGTCTAGCTTAGCCTGATTGTTCTTATTATTTCTGCAGTTTGATTGTCTCTCCTTAACTTGACTTGATAGTCCACGTCTACATATTTAATTTCATTTTCTAATATTTCCCCATCTAAAGTGGTTTGAGGATTTTCTGGACTCTTGGCTCTTACCATTGTTTTAGAGAAATTCATTTGTAGCCCGCTGCTTTATAGACCAGATTGAGTTGTTGCAGAATCGTCTCCAGCTAATTTATGTTAGTGCTTGTAAGGACAATATCATCGGCAAAACGTAAATGATTCAAGAACGTACTGACTATATCTATTGCTGCTTTTTTTGATAATGTCCATTATTGTTCACGTAAATAATTTAGGAGATATGGTGTGCTCTTGTCAAACACCCCTTTGTATGCGTAACTTTATCTGTTATTTCATTTACATCTAGTTTTCCTTGCAACGTAGGATGACTGTATATATACTTTATTAGTTGACTGTATCTTGAATCAATTATTGCTCTATCTAATATTCTTATTACTGCTCATATTTCTATTGAATCAAAGACTTTAGGGAGATATACGCAAGCTAAATGCACGGGGAAATTTTATTCTATACTTTTCTCTATTAAGTTTCTAAGTGTTTGTAGGTGATTTATAGCAGTGGTATTCAAACTGTTTTCATCCCGTAGCCCTACAGACATTTTCAACTTTGTACCCTCAAAGTTGTTGGTGCAGTTCAAATGGCACTCGTGATTATAGGACCAACATTTTATTAGCGCCATAACGAGCACAGCTGGAAGATTTCATTATTGAGTAGAGTAGTCCAGACGATAAAGTATTTTAAAATTTAAAAATGTTGCGATAATTTCTTTGTCCAGTGGTTGTAAAGCAACTGCAAATTAGTAGAGTCTACACCATGGGTAACTAATATTTTGCTATTCAGTTGCTAAACAGTTTATGTTTTATGGTATAAAAATGGCTTATATTTGCTTTCTGTCAAGTTAATCGCTTACTGTAGGAATTGATAGTTTTGCTAATATAACTTATATTAGTATATAACACAAAAATCACCTATTCGTGCAACCGTGCTATAGTAAAAACTGAACAAGTAAAAAACAACAAGAAATATGTAGCAATGTTTTATTTAATTCAGTAAATCGGTTTAGATTACTTCTTATCTCACATCCCCTTGCTCTCTTTACACTGACAAAAGCCTTGCTAATAAATTTCTGCCTAGACGGTATATTCTTGAAACCAATGCTTCTTTTATTGCTTACAACCGTATATATTTTTTCAAATCTGCTACCAATCTGTGTAGGTACATTAATGTCACATCCCTTTCATTTATCTCAAGATAGTAGATACACATATTTACAAAATAGGCAACTTTCATGTGGATATTATAACCGTGTCGTGATGTTTCAGCGTTTGCTGCTGAATTTTATGTGCTATGATATTTATTCCCTTGATTTTCAGCTAATCAAGTATTTTCTAAGTGGTTGTTAGATAACTTATAGGATAATCCTAATTTTTAAGCTGAAATAAATTTTTGAATGATCTTAAGCTGTAGAATATGTTACATGAATGAATTTAAGGGTGAAAAAGTTTACATATTTTTAAAGACAACTTGCTATATATACGGCGTGACCTGAAAGTAAACGGTCACAGCTTACATAACTGCAGCTTCCTGAGGTCAAATGGAGCCGATTAAACGAAACATACTTTAGTACAAAAGTGCTTCCTGAAGTTTCAGAACGTATGACGCCTTAAATGAGAAAAAATATTTTTAACGTTGGGTAGAATTCAGAAACAAAATAGCGGATCAAGCTGAAAATTGGTACACATCCGCTTCAGAGCATGCTGAACTTTCTTTATAAGCATTAGTGTAGTTTGTAAAGGGCGCTGTGGGTAAATTTTTATGTATGTTTTTTAACATAATTTTTTTATTATTAACCGTTTTGTTCTTATGCGTAAAGTTTATGATACATAAGTTATTTTTACATAAGAAAGGTGTACTTGTTTCATGTCAATACAATTTACCGTTTTAAAAAACACACCTAATCATTTCAGTGTACTTGACTTAATGCATATATTACATATTTTCAAGTTAGTTTTATAATATTAAATCAGTGTATCGTTGTAATGCCTAGTTATTATTGAATTTACTAAGTAGTGGTTGCTGTGTTAATTGTTTTTAAATTGTTCTTAAAGTTTTGTTTTAGTAACACTTGGGTTACGAAAGCCGACAGCGCCCTCTACAATATACAGTCATGTTTATAAGTTGAGAACGTTTGGCTTCTCCCGAAGTGGATGTGTACCAATTTGCAGTTTGCAATCAGCAAGCAAACTAGGACTCCATTTGTCTTGG
Organism: Limonius californicus; assembly: GCA_014611495.1. Lineage (NCBI taxonomy): Eukaryota > Metazoa > Arthropoda > Insecta > Coleoptera > Elateridae > Limonius > Limonius californicus. The sequence goes on from JABXWE010063739.1 coordinate 2,824, forward strand.
TATCGCTTGCCCATGGTTGCAACATCTTGGTGGAACCGTTCTCCATGTTCGTCGCTTACGGCACCCAAATTATCCAGAAAGTAATTGAGATGAGCATCCAGAAAGTGAATTTTTAAAGACATGTTAAATCCCATTTCTCTGTAGGCACTGAGTAATTCAGTCAGAAGATCTTTGTAATTTTCAGCTTTGACATTTCCAAGAAAATTGGTCACAACCTCCATGCTCTTAGTTCAACTTCGTTCAGCAAGTTATCAAATTCGCCGTTTTTCATTACTTCTCGTATTTGTGGCCCCACAAATATGCCCTCTTTAATTTTTGCTTCACTAACTCTCAGAAATTTCTGTTTCAGATACAAGAACCCTCTTCCGTTTCGATCTAGAGCTTTAAGGTAATTTTTCATTAGCCCAATTTAACATGCAGTGGTGGTAGAAATAAGTTTTTAGGATCAACCAGTGGTTCGTTGGTAATATTATTTTGACCCGGAGTTAGTGCTTGACGTAGTATTTTGTATACCCTAGCTGAAGTCCAAGAAGAAACGCCATCACTTTTAGGTCTCCACAGATTGACCACTCATAGTCATTATACCGGATATGGATATCGCATATCTCGTATGATTCCTTCATATGAACGGCATGAACTATAGGTACAGATGGGTATTTATTGCCTTTGTGAAGCAAAACTGCTTTTAAGCTAAGTATTGAAGAATGTATAAATAGGCACCAACTGCTTGGTTCATATTTCTGTCCTAATGCGTGAAATAAGTTGTCAACATTCGTGCAATATACCAAAGTCCTCTTTTGAGCGAAACAATATGTAAGTCCTTTTTGACGTTTTCGGAAGTGAATTATACGTACATCACCTTCGAGGAGATTCCATCCGTTTAATTTCGATGCTAGAAGTTCTGACTGTGATTTTGTTAGTTTTAGATCTTCAAATAAATCATTCAGTTCAGCCTGTGAAATCAGATGTGGTTCTGTTGAACATTCTGGTGCTTGAAATAGATCATTATCGATTTCCTGTCCTTTGAGGTTCTTCTTCGTCTAAACTCCAAGATTCTGGTGGATTTGGGATAGGAAGATCCTCACTACGACGGTTCGAGGGGCCGTAAGGCTGATGGTAAATTGGGATACTGCTCAGTATGCTTGGACTTCGGTCAGATGAGGCAAAAGTAACAATCTGTGGCATGGTCTTTCTGTTCTCTGCACATCATTGGTACTGGAAAGCGCATTTTGCGTTTTGTACCTTTCAACCAACCTGTTAACAATGTTACACGAGTCTTACAACATATGTGAGGAGCCCATGACTTATCTTGATCTCCTACTTTAACTTGGAAATAAAGTGGCTCTTCGTACAAGTGGGGTAAAAGTACGCTTTTGCGATTTAAAAGTTAGTTCCCCACACACATAACAAAAACTGTTGACATTATTTACACACTACCTAGGCATTGTACTTACTTGTTAATTCACACTCAATCACAGTACAGTAATAAACATAAACAAAGTATGTAGAACACACGTTAGTAACGACGCGACGTTTCGCGGCACGACATAGCAAAATGCAATAACCTCATACGCCGGTAAATGTCTACGAATGCACAATATCTGATTTGGTGCGTACTTCTTGCATGTAATAGACAGGAATGAACTTGTCTTAACACGGTACATTCGTTAGTGCTGATACATTACACAAAGTGGCGCAATATGCATATGTTGCAAAATATAAATGCTTGTTACTAAAAATGCATGGGTGATAGGCAAATTCTGTTTTTTAAATCGTTTTTAGGGTGCCGAAATACATCAAGAAACCTAAAAATTTCCATGTCACAAAATGTGTAACAGTGTAATTTAAGTTAAGACACTTATTGAAGAACACCATCACAAATGGTGGTTAGGACAACAATGTTCTACTACTTTCACCAACAAAACAATGCTCATCGTTAGGTTATTCTATGATTTAATACTGTTTTAATTACATGCCAGAAATTGCGTCATTACAAAACCAAGGTATTGAAAAAATATGATAGCAAATATTTAAGGAACATTTATTAATCAGCCTTTCACATCTCACTACTGAGCATCGGTCTCTTCTTTGTCACGTGTTCCATCTAAGCGCTAAAGTAGAAGCACGGGGGACTTACAGTTTAACGTAGAATCTGAACGACAAAAATTCCAGAGAAGGCTTTCTAACTATTGAACGCTTTAGTCGAATGAAATCAATTACTCTACTTTTCTAGACGTTCGGCAAAGGAGTTATCAAACACAGTGTAGAGCGTAGCCCACAGGTTCCGCTAGTTCTATATAACAATTTGAGACAAATGACTGGCAAAAACGCAAGAAATGTTATAATTACAGCCAAGCGAATTTTGACATGATGATGATGATGATGATGATGATAAAAAAGTTTCAGTGAGATATCGAGAGAACTTTACAAATCGTTAATACCATGTTTATTGTTTGTATTAAAATACATTGATATTACAGGAATATTTGCATTAATTCGAGTACGCACCACAAAGCACTATCTTGCTTTCATTGTTTGAAAACAGGATTGTACATTTGTACTACAGGGTTTGCGTACATTTCAAAAGCAGAAATAGAAGTGCCACAAACACAATAAACTGTAAAAGCGAGAAAACTATGTGTATGAGGCTGTAGCTGTGAGAAAGCCTTCGACTAGCTTTATTAGTGGTGCTCCCAAATGGGAAAACGCTCCCCAGAGACCAAGTATAATCATAGAGATGTAATTTTAGGCTGAATATCGACGAGGGATTTTTGTAGGAAAGTTTTTTCATCTCCCTATTAGAGTCGTGTCAAGGAATCGATTTCTGTTGTGGTGTTGTGTAGGCGGACAGCTTTTCTTTGCTTTTGTTCCGTGTTTTCTTTACTGCTGGTAAGTAAAACCGTTTATTAATTTTATATTCGACATTGATTTGAACCAAGCTAACAAACAGTTTTGGTTTATTTTTAAACCAAATAATGTAGAAGGTGGAAAATGGTATAAGTAAAATTTTGTTGTAGTTTGAAGTATCATTAACATTTGGAAATTAGGATAAAGGAATATAATTAAAAATGATTGTGCCAAGTACAACAGTACAACATTCTGGAATTGTATGGGATATGACGTCACGGATTTAATGAAAGTCACGATCGCCGACAGTTTTTGCCCAGAACAGACATCACGATTCACGACCCGGCGACCTACCCAGCCTACCAAAGTTTATAAAGACTTTGAGAGCCACACTGAAGCTTGTCTGGGCTTTCAAGATTCATGAAATGTTGCACTCATCAACGCCTAATTACCGATATACCAAATTATACATTAGAGGTTATAATTTCTGACGTCTTAATATTGCAAAATGGTTTCTCAGGCAAGAAGCTGAAAACCTTGGAAAATCCTGCGCGGTCGTGATGTGTGTAGCATTGCCAGGAAAAGTATTGGTACCACAGTCAATAAATTTACACAGATAATTGCAAGAGTCCGTGTTCTCCACAAGTAAATTTATAATTGAGAATTCACAGCAGTATGTATTGCAATAACAATAATTCAAATGTAGAACGGGAAAAATATAAGAATTAAATGGGGTGAATAGATTGCAATGTTATAAAAATCCCGAAATAGGTTTTCCTGAAGCCCTAATATATTTTATATTTTCTGCTTCCATCAAAATTGAGATCATATATACTATTTTAAGTAAAATATCCTCTCCATTTATATGTATTTATACAAAGTGGCTTAATATTTGTAGAAATACAATTTTTGCCATTGATCTCAAGCAATATTATATATTAAATTTTGAAGAATTAACACTTCATGTTGCCCGAAACTACGCATTACTATATACTTTCAATAAGTATTGATTAGAAATTTAAAGGTTAAATTAGAAGAATAATATTAGGATGTATGTTTCTTCTGCATTGCCTTACCTTTTATACATAAAACCGTTGACGCAACATGTCTTACTAAATCAGCATCTAATAAATTGTTCGCTTTGCACTTTGGTTATAAAATCTATTGAGTAATTAAAGATAAACGGATGAATGCACATAGTTGAAACTTTAAGTACAAATTCCATGCGGAGTTGATACGTTGACAGTTTAAGCTGAGTTTTGTCTAGATGAGTATCCGTCTTAGCATACCGCCTTTTCATACCCCTTCATGGGGAGCCACTTCGAACGTTTTTCAGTCTCCTAAGCAATGTAGATGTCGCAGGAAAAGGAAAATATCTTTTTCCTAGGCAAATGCTATATGCCTAGCCAAATGACTTTATCACTTATTCAATTGCTATTCGACTAGGAAAATACTATTATACTAGGCAAATAGTATCTGCCTAAATGCTTTTTAGGAAAATGGAAATGAATTGATTGTTATAAAGCAGGAATACGTAACAGAGTGGGGTCCTTTACTTTAGACTATAATAATTAAATTTGTGTAAACGAAGTACAGCAAGAATACAAGGGTGATGCGTTGGATATCTCCAAAAGATCAGATTTTCCACCATAATATTTTTCGGTGACCGATAGTTCCTCAATATTGTTGTTTTTTTTTGTTTGGTAACTTTTCAAAATACCAATAATTTCCTGTTTTTTTGCAAATCGCATGTTTTTTTAATTTTTGTATTTTCGCGTTTTGCATTCAACCGCAAATAAAATTCGTTTTTATTTACCATGTCGACTCTATAAATAAAGAAAAAACTGTTTTCAGTGTCAGTACAACTCGTAAGGCTCGCTCAAACCAACGGTGAATTGTAAACAATTGAAAATTGAATTGTGAATTGTTTACAACACTTGCAAACAATTCACAGAACCTCAACTGTTACCGGTATTTCAATTAGTAAGTTAAATCTGTGTGCTTATTACGTTGTACAGATAACTTTGGTGTTTATTAAGAAGAGGACTGTACACTAAATTATAGGTAATAACAATAATATTTACTTATATGGTTTTAAAACCGATAAAAATGGCACAAGTATATTGTCATCAACCCACATAACCACAACATAAACACGACACAGTGAAAGCCTTTAGCCTAAAGACGCTTCAGTCAAATGCTATTTCCCTAGGATAATGACATTCGACGAAAAATAAATGTTATAGGCCCATTTGGCTAGGCAGATAGCATCTGCCTGGGCAAAAATTATTTTCCTAAAGTAACCATTCGCCTGCAACATACATAACTATGGTGTATGCCCGTAAACTAAAATTTTAATCATATTTATGTCATAAGGCTCTGATAGAGATTTAATACTATTCGCACAAACCCGCGATGTAATAATATTTCTAATATTCGCGTGTTAACAAAACAATATGTATTGTTTAAATCTTGCAGATCCTAATTTTTACAACAATCTAATTTCGTGCAGCATACAAACAACCTAAAAGGTGGCAAACAACAAAGAAGACAAAAGAAAGCTCAATCAATTAACAGCTGAACTCAAAAATCTGCTTTCCAAAATAAAAAAATCACTCTGTACAAAGCTACTTAAAGCGACTGTCGCCTACGAAGGCTACAGAGTATTAGCTATGGAGAGCGACAAAATTTGAAACAACCTCAGCAGCATTTATCACCAATACGACTAGACAATAACACCTGGGCTAGGAGTAATTATGACAAGGCTGTTGTTTTTGCAAACCACCTAACGAAAGTGTTTAGTCCATTTGAATCGCAATCAACTAGAACTGAAGATAATGCAATTCGCCAATATCTCGATGCACCCTTTCAATTGTCCCTACCAATTAAACATTTTACAGTAAATGATGTCAAGATTGCAATCATGACGGATTTGAATCCAAATAAAGCTTCTGGGTATGACCTAACCACGGGAACACAAGTAAATGTATTTGTTCAATGTGGTGTTAAAACTTCAATGCTTCCCCGAGCAATGGAAAGTGGCCACAATCATATCGATTCGGAAACCGGGCAAACCAGGCGAAGAGATATCTTCCTATCGACCAATTAGCCTCCTTCCCATATTATCCAAGGTCGTTGAAAAACTATTACTACAGAAACTAATGCCTGTAGTTTTAGAGAACAATATCATACCCAATCATCAATTCGGATTTCGTAGGTAACTTGCCACAATTGAGAAAATACACAGAGTTGTAGATACAATATTAAAACACTTCCAAAATAAAAGATACTGCTCAGTTGTATTCCTGGATGTCGTGCATGCCTTCGACAAGGTCTGGCACGACAGCTTGCTATTCAAAATCAAAAAGCTATTTCCACCAGACTACTATACGCTACTCAAATTTTACTTAACCAACAGATACTTCCTCGTTAAGTTCGGGGACTCTCTTACCTCGTTATTCCCAATCAAAGCAGGCGTCCCTCAAGGAAGTGTGCTGGGCCCGCTCTTATATCTACTTTACACGCAAACATACCTATCTTACCAGGAACTACAGTTGCTACATTCGCTGACGATACAGCAATGCTCTCGCCGCACTCTGATCTGAACTTGGCAACTGGCTATCTACTGACATATCTGAACAGCTTACAACTACGGTTTAAAAAATGGTGTATCTATATAAACGAAACCAAGTCAGCTCACGTAACTTTTAGGACAAGAAGAAGCACCTGCCCGCCCGTTGTATTAAATATCAAGCAAATACCACAAGAAGACTCTGTCAAGTATCTAGGATTACATCTAGATAGGCGCCTTACGTGGAAAAAACATATCTTCCTATCAAGAAAACAACTGGGTTTGAAGTTTCGGAAAATGTACTGGCTCATAGGATGCAATTCACACCTGTCAATTGAGAACAAAGTATTATTATACCAATCGATTATTAGGCCTATTTGGTCCTACGGAATGCAACTATGGGCAACAGCAACTAGATCAAATATAAACATCATCAAACGATTTCAATTAAAAGTGCTGCGATTTTTAGTAAACGTCCCATGGTTCGTTCCAAACGAAGTTTAGGTATCTCAACAACAAATGAAAAAATACGAAAGTGCAGTGTTCGCTACCGTGATAGGCTTAGTGCCCACCCAAACTCACTAGTGGAGTGTTTACTCGACTCTGACGATGAAGAGCCTAGGCTCAAAAGGTTCAAACCGATGGACCTCCCAAGTCGCTTCGTATTAAGGTAAAATGTAGTGGCAAAACATTTGTTTATCTGTTCAACTGTTTATTTGTTTAATAATCCTCAAATAATTGTTTATCTTCAAATCTAAATGTGTTAATATAAGGAAATTTGCGATGGAAAACTTTCTACATGTCCTATATTCTATATCAAAATATTTACTGAATGTCACCACGTGACAGATTGTAAAGTTATAATTAAAATAAAAAAAAATTGCGGCATACTTGATGTCATGGTAATGAAACGATATTAGAACTTCTGAATGTATTGCCCTTAAACTGGGAACTTCATTGTTAGTTTAATTTTGTGTAACGTCTTTTAGTACATTTGGTATCATAGCAACCAAAGGATATTTGAGGTTTATTTAAATCTGAAAGACCACAATTTTACAAAAGCCTAATTAGAACATTTCTAAGAGGACTCCTGTCGACATATTCGCTACCACAGTTAAAGGTCGTTGCTCTTGAATTTAATTTTAGGGTACATGTTTGTTACCACGAAAATCTTCCCTTATTATATTGTCCATTGCAAGGGTATTAACGAATTGGGGTCAAAATAACGCCTGAAACTTAGTAAATAGTAAATAGTACCGGGTAGAACCAGCTTTGGGTAACTTACACTTAAATTAACACTTATCAATTTACTTCATGAAAATCTTCGTTTTAATTAAAAACAGATATAAAACGAAGGTAAATGCAGTTATTTCACATTGCTAGTGCTAAATATAAAATACAATATCTCAGAAACGTTATACTAGTCCCCAAACATAAATAAAAAACAAAAATAAATTATGGTATGGTAGATGTTTGTTTATATTCTCCTATGTCCT
>JABXWE010063745.1:0-15897 GCA_014611495.1 Limonius californicus
TTTAAATGATATTTATTAAAAGATTCAGATATTGTAATGAAGTCTTTGAACAAACTGAAACAAATTTTAAAATCATTTGTATGAGTGTGTGAGTGTGTGTGTTTATATATATATATATATATATATATACGTATATAATATAAATAACATTGTTGAATGTATGTTTCTTTAATAAATAGTAATTACTGTGGAACCGCTTTAAATCGAAGCGTTGGGGTAGGAAAATAATATTCGTGTTATTGAAAATTCGACTAACCGAGAAATTCCACTTATCGAGGTTTGAAACAAATGTATATAGTAGATTTGACTTAAAGTAACCTCGTTCTTGATTAATTCATCACGAAAAGACTTTATCGTGTTATAAGAAGCTATTCAATAAAGGTTGTCCACTTCAGCATAAAAGCTAGTTAAAGGCTAACCAAAAAGTACGACAAGTGAGTTTTATCGCCGATGACACATTGTTGTCTTCTTTTTACTTCGGAAAGATAACATTCTCCAGCTCCAGCTCTGCAGTTCAGTTCAGTTCAAATCAAGAATTTTAGGCATACGCATGTAATTTTTACTGGAATATCCTGTAGTGCTCTTTTCTGTATCACTGCAGACGCACCCTGTATTTATAATTCCAACATAAACCAAAATAATTACTGAATGATTACATAGAATCTATAATAGTCTGTTAAATTTATTTGTTGTTGTTGTCTTAGCACAGCCATTCTCAGATTACAGCAATATAGCTAAACAATTTTTTTTTATCGAAAACAGCCGTTCCAAGGGTTACCCAATAAATAAAGTATAAATAAATATAGATACAGGATTTATTACTTATATAATGTTTTACACATATTTTTACAAAATTATTAAAAATGAATTGGAATATCAACATTTCCGGTAAATGTTTCGTACGTAAACGATATGGAATGCACAAGTTTTCGTCAAGTGTTTAGTACCTGCACTGAATTCCACTTGGTGCAGAGATTTATGAGTTTCCACGATGAGGACGTAACACGTAACTCCCCGGAAACTCAAGAGTGGCAGATGGTGTATCGGTTTACTAATCAGGCTCGCTAAGCGATCATGTATTGATATCAGTGACAAGACAGCCAACGATTCCGTCTATTTGTAATAGATCAGATGGTTCACAGCGTTTCAACAGAGCGTTTGCTAAATTCAGCACAAGCATAAGTGCTTATGTCCCAATTAAAATCTCTACAGGTGGTAAACATCTGACGTAATTATAAGCACACTAGAAAGTGTGCAGGTACAACTGCGTAAATAAAATACACAAGTTCATAATAGGATCTCATCAGCAAGTCATTGCTGAACAGAATAATTAAACTCACACTGTAAATTTGCAAAATATGACTATTAAGGTTATAGCCCGGTTTGAGGTGGCAATTTCCAACAAAAATTGTACAATCACTAACCGGAAATATACTGCTGAAAATTTTTCATTACATTGAGGGCCTGCTGATGCTTGAAACGAAAAGGTATTGGTAAATTTGATTTACAGTTGGGATGATGTTACATAACAAAATCAATTGTCGATAGAATTTAAAAATTCGCTTACATTTCACAGTTTAGTGCAGAAAGAGTGAAAAGCTGTATCATAACTTATATTTAATTACTCAAATTGCCGCTTTCAATTCGTAACAAGATACGGGAGTCCCTTGCAAATATCTTCTAATTAAAGTGGTTCAAAATAAGCTAAAATTAACGTTTTCTATTGCCTATCTATGTTAATATGTGACATTTTTAAATACAGCTTTAAAATAAGGGCCAATGTATCTAAGACAGTAATAAAGGAAAATAAATATTATGAAAAGTGATGAAATTGCAATAGTAACAAAAACATTCGATAAAATAATCTTACCGTTATGATGCATATAGATATTATTGAACTTATTTCCCCTTATTGTCAAGATTTATGTCATTTTTATAAAATCGGAAGGGTGCTAAGACACTGTAACGGATATATTTACAGGTGTTCTAAACGTGTTTAAGTAGACAGCTTCACGCAACAGAAAGAACAGGACAAATTATATAATAGTTTATCTATATCGAAGTCCTGAAGTCTGCTCACGGTCCCCTTAAGTATTGATGTTATAAATTAGCTTATGAAAATTTGCGTAACACGGGTATTTTGAATCTGGTGCTTTCTATGAATTATTACTTATTTGGTATTAAATCTGGCAATTGAAGCGACTACTGAGACACGTGTAAAAATCTGTAACGTAATTACCTCTTCTACAAATGCGGGATTATGTTGAATTACACAGGTCTGCAACCACAAAACCGCACAGGATTTTTATACTGTTTCTTATAGATTTTTACACACTAAAATCGGGAAAAATAATCTAAGTATTCCATCTCGTCATATTTTCTTGCAAAACGCGTGTTTGTATTTTCATTTAGAGTGAAACTCCTGTTTAACTCGAAATCTGGCATCCTATTCTTGATTCTAAAAATCCTGTGCAAAAGTGATTACTTACTTTCATTTAATATGTATTAGGGTATTAGGGAGATATTTTGTTTATACGAACACAACAACGGTATTAAGCTCAAATGAGTTAACTCAGCACTCATTTTTTTCTAGTGTTTATGCATGCGTATTTAAAGCATACTCAGAGTAACCGTCTTCAAAAGCAAAAATAACAGTTTACATTTTGCATTCAAACGTGACTGTGCTCGCGTTTTTAGTTATATATTATGGCTCCAAGAGGTTGTGTTATTTCTCCTGACAACTTTTGTTATATTTGTGGTGAATACACTGTTAAAAGTCTACAAAGAAACGTAAGTGATTTCGTGAAGAATGTGTATTTTGCTTACTTCAACTTCAAACTTGGGGATCAAGACTAAGCCTGGGCTCCTCATAAGGTGTTTAGAAGATGCGAGGAAGATCTACGTTTGTGATTTAAGGTTAAGAAACACTCATTTCGTTTTGGCATTCCTATGCTGTGGCGTGACCAGCAAAACCACACTACCGACTGCTATTTCTGTTCGCTAGATGTGAAAGGTTTCAATACAAAAAAGAAAAAGAAAATATCTTACCCAAACCTTAATTCAGCTATTCGTCCAGTGCCGCATAGCTCTGAAATACCAGTTCCACACCCACCTTCCAGTTTGGATGATATCCTGAGTGATTATGAGGACGGAAACACATTATCTCCCCAGGACGAAACTAGTTCAGATTTTTCTGTTGATGAGCGACCCCAACTTTTTTCTCAGAGCGAGCTCAATGACCTGGTTAGAGATTTAGGACACTCGGTGCATTTGCAGGAAAACTATAACGATTTGGCAATGATTCTTGAGAAAATATAATATCAAGAACATCGCTGAATGGTTTGTGGAGACTTCAAAATATTAACCATGTTGTTGGGCCAGCAGACACGTTATACAAAATATCCCTGCTTCCTTTGCTTGTGGGACAGTCCAGCGAGAATTCTCCATTGGACAAAAACTGACTGGCCACTTCGAGACGCCTTAACCTCCGGCGCAAATAACGTTATTAATACTACTTTGGTTCCTCCTGAAAAGGTTTTGTTACCATCTCTTCATATTTAAATGGGGCTTACGAAGCAGTTTGCTAAATCACTGCCAAAAGATGGAGAATGTTTCAGATATCTGTTCCCAAAGTTCCCAAAACTGTCTGAAGCCAAGTTGAAAGAGGGAGTTTTTACTAACCCCTTCAGAAGAGCAGGGTTAAAGATTTCACCACCATGTCCGTGATATCGAAAGAGGCTACCAAGCAATATCGGACGTCAATATGCTAGCTAACAGAAAATGGAAAGCGGAAGCGTGTTCGGAGAAGTATCAAAGAGAAGAAGAAACGGTTTCATAGGCAAAAAGAATGAACACGGAATGTTAAGTAGGTACATTTCATGAAGAAATTTTTTGTTTAATTATAAGAAATATTGTTTAGTTCATTGTAATAAAATGGTGGTATTTTCATTAGTGTTATGCTTTTGTTACGCAAACACCTTGTATTTTGCAAAAAAAACTGTACGTGATGGAGAGAAATGGAAGTCATTTTTGGATTCAGCACACTAGAAAACATAATATTTACCAAAAACATCCATGTAGCTGAAAAAAATATTATTTTGCAGACCTGTGTTATCACTAAGTGTTGTATAGAAAATTGAAGATAAACAGTTTCTGTAAATCATAAAAGGTATAAAAGCTGGCTACATCGCAGAAATACCATAATATCGCGGTCCCTCAAGCTATAGATACTAAAGGGCTTTCGCTGAGAAGGTGCACACACGTCATCAATGTCGCACTAGGAAGTGGTGACGTCATTGTGCCGAGCCAACATAAATTAAAGAAAAAAAATTAATTTTTTTGCCAAAATACGCAGTAAAAGTCGTTTTATTTGCAAGACCTTGGAATACAATTACACAAGTCTGAGTATAATTATTTAATGTTTCATAGTTTTCCTGCAACAGGCAAAAACAATAAAACTGTTGGGGATTTTACGTTTTCACGTTGTCTATAAAATTTAGCACGTTTGTATGGTGACCATCAAGCGTGCATGCTTTGTTGTAGCAATCTTCCCTCGTTATTATCTTCGTTTATTTTACAAAAAAAGTTCTTTTCAGAACTAAAGCCTGTGTTTACTTTATTAACGTACGTGTTATTTTGTGCGAGTGAGTTCCACTGCTATATTTAAGTTTTTGGAAACATAACCTACAATATTATGGCTCTTCCTCGAAAAAGTAAAGCTTTTATTGCAACGCTGATTAGATATTTCGAACAGGAAAGAGACCATGGTGGACCATTACTTCCTTTAAATGCAGTAAGAGAAGTAAGTGCACATTATTTAATTTGTAGTCCGTTAGAAATCTGAAATACGAATAGTAGTTAACGAAGGGATTACGTTTTGATTCTTACAGAGAGTTGCTGCAGCTTTAAACGTTAGTGCCAGAACAGTAGCTTCTGTTTCGCAAAGCGTTAAATCTGGCAACCTCTTGCGAAGTCCTAAAAGAACCAAGCTGCGAAAAAAGCCTGTCACCGATATCGATGGATTTGATCAAACGGCTATTCGTAATACGATTTACGATATGGTGAAAGACAGTAAGTGTCCATAATCTTATTAAATAACATTTTGATTTCTAACAACTATTTTTTTTAGAACAATATGTTAATTGTAAAACCCTTCTACAAGTTTTAAAAGGGAAAGATATTTTTTATGGTGGACTGACTTCCTTGTGGACAATTCTACGTAATCTTGGGTTTCGGTTCAAGAAGGATGATCCTCGAAGAGGTCTGATGGAATTGCCCAATATTGCATTTGCAAGAGTCCGTTTCCTGCAAGAATATGTCAGAAACCTGAAGTCTGAGAGTGGACTTCAATGTGTATTTTTAGACGAGACCTGGGTATTTGAAAATGGGACAGTATGCTCATCCTGGCAAGATTCTGATATACGCACCGTTCGCAAAATTAAGCCGGAAGGAAAACGGTAAATTAATTATAATATAAAGAAAAATAAAATTAATTAAATAATATTTTTTAAAGGTACATAATACTTCATGCCGGAAGCTGTCAAGGCTTTATTCCAGAGGCTTCAAGTATATTTTGTTCAAAAACCAAAGACCCAGATTACCATGGCGAAATGAACAAGGAAAATTTTTTGAAATGGTTTAAGAACCAATTATTAACAAAATTGGAAGAACCTTCCCTTATCATTATGGATAATGCAAGTTACCATAGTAGCTTGCTCGAAACAACACCAAACTCTGGTTGGAAAAAAGCAGAAATACAAAACTGGCTGCAAGAAAGAAACTTACAGTATCCAAAAGAAGCAATAAAAGTGACTTTGCTGGAAATTGTTGCACGGTTAGTGTCTAATTTACTCTAAATATTTTCTGTCTATGTTAATACAATAAGCACTATAATATTATGAACTGTTTTTAGAAATAAGCCCCCAAAAGTATATGCTGCCGATCAAATGGCAATAGAACATGGCCACAGAGTGCTGCGGCTACCCCCCTACCATTGCATTTTCAACCCTATAGAAAAAATTTGGGGCATTGCCAAACAGCACTACAATAAACATATAGGCAGCGATGGTTGTGGAATGGTGAAATGCTTAGAAATGTGGCAGAAATCATTAGACGTGGTCACTCCGCAAATGTGGCAAAATACGGTGGAAGACACCAACAAAATAATTTTAGAATGGTGGAATAGGGAGATCGGCTTTGACAGAGATGATGTGACTCCACTAATAATTCATCTTGGGCCTCCCGGAGAATCCAGCGATGAGGACGAATATGATGACAGCGATTTTGAAGCTGATATTTAACATGCCCCCATTAAATATTCTATATTTTTCTATACGAATTGCCTTTTATTGTTTCTTAAATAACTATTATAAGCTAAATAAAATAATATTTCAATTTAGATTGTTCTTGGTAGTGAAGAATAATAAAATAAATAATGTTAAAGTAAGATAAGTGGAATTTTATTTCAACATCCAAAAGTTATCAAGATTAAAACTGAATATATTTGCTGATATTATGTACTCTAATAGGTTATTGACCATTTTGATTTACTTAAATTAAGAGGCTCTTAACTCATGGGGGTAGATAACAAATCTTTGAATAAACATTTATCACATGCTTGTTTGGTTGCATATTTTCATATTTCATTTTTATAAATGTAAATTTGGTGGGTTTTGTGACGTCACTGACATTCATGACGTGCGTGCACCCTCTCAGTGAAAGCAGTATATTAAGACAGTCAACCGTAATTACTCTGGGAATAAATCGGGCCTTAAAATAAAATCTCAGCTAACAGCTCGAGTTCGTTTTGTTCAAGCGGATAGTTTTTTCCAAATAATTTTTAAAATTGGTTCCCTGGTGTTAAGATTACATATTTATCACATATTCGTGTTAAACTTTTTGTAGTCTAGCTATCTACACTTCAGTTGCAACGTTTTTTAATGCCCATTGTATATTAAATACATAGTTTGTTACATTGTATAATAATACTAGTATAAATACTACTTCAGCTAATATACTTACCTAGATTTTTAGTATTCTATGTGGATCATAGTTTACACTGACATTGCACACTCATTACCTAGCTGAAAAACTAGCAGCAAAGATTTTCCAAATTATATCGAGAGTTATCCCAAGAATATTTTATTTCACCTAGTAAAACGCTGGGTAAATCTGCTAATACGAACCCGCTTAATCTTTCGGTTATTTGAAATATTAGAGAAATGATTTTTGAACATATTTTAATACGCAGTGCCCCTATATACAGGCACTATTAAACACATGTTTTAGATTTTTTAGAAGATTCATGTAAATATAACATTTTCAAAAATTAAATCTATTAGTGTTGAGCGTATCTTGGAGTGTTCCTTTATTTAAAAATCATTTACTTTAAGAGTTCTCCATAAATAGTAAAAAATATTGGAAATTCGACCTGCCAGTTCAAATGAGTGCAGTATTAACTTGAAATGGAAAATTTTAAGAACAAATAGATATTAAAAGTACTTCTAGAAACTTATAATTATCTTGAAATGCTGTGATGCGAAGCACAGATAAAATGAGTAAAAATGTTTGGGAACAGTTACGATCTGAATTTGGAAATACCAGGAAAAAGTTAAACTGTGAGTGACATGATTAGTCGTATTTCATTATAGAAATATCAGTTTGGCAACAATTAGGGATCTTAAAGAAGAAAACTTGATCGTTTTGTAAGTATGCAAAGTAATTTGGAAAATATTCTGGTTTTTCTATTTAAGGGGATCCTAAACCGACCTGAAATTTCGAAATTAAATATAACTTTTTACATTTGAAAACGTTTACCTTATTTGGTAATAGTACTTTAGCAGACTCTTAATTGTAAGAACTATGTTTTTGAAATTGAAAAGTTGTAGAAAATCTATAATGCAGATTCGAAAAATTACATAAAGTATTCAATATATTTCTTATCCATTTAATATTGACTTAAATGCAAAACAAACTGCAGAACAAATTGCAGAGATTTTTCACATACAGAAAATATTACATGAAAATGAAATTATTACACGCACGAAGGTGGGTTTTTATATCCTAGATTTTGAAAGCTTGATAATTAACATGAACACACAAACTTCACAGTAATTAAAAATTCTAAGTTTAATATAAAAATTCTAAATTTGGAAATGTTTAAACATAATTCATCATTCTGTGGTAATTTACCATAATAACTATGTGCAATTTATTTCTGGAGATAATAGATCGCGGCATATATTCAAGAGAAAAAGAAATGGACCATTACAAATTAAGTCGACCGGCCCTAGTAGGTACAGAACATAATGTATATATTTAGTAAAGTCTTCCCATATTTTAAAAATGATACACTTTTTATTTTCACAAACATTTTCAATGTACACACCTTATTTTCAATAGCCTTTCCGATGGATCACTGGACACCAACGTCTTCTCTGCCACGTGTTTCTCCTCAGCGCTAAGGTAGAAAAACGGAGACCTTCAGTTTTACGTAAAATGTGAGTGACGGAAGTTCCGGTTTTTAATATGTCAAAAAAATCGTATGCTAAAGTAAAATATTAGGTATGGACCTATTAATTTTTTGAAATAATCATTCATGTACATAATTACATAATTGTAGACATTACGGTCACCTATTTTAAGACGGCGTTTCAAGAAGTAGTTAATGTAGATGTGTTGGTAAGCAAAATATTGCCAGTGTTAAATGTGAAATTTAATATTTCATTAAAGTTATACCAATCTGAAAAAATTAAGAATATGTTCTTATAGATGTTACTTTATATTGTTTTTGTGTATGAGCAATTCTTGAAGTGCTATTGTATTATTAGTGTATATTCAATTCAAAAATAAATATTATGTATTCCAAAGTAGAAGTGATTCTAGCAAGGAAATTATACTTTGGTAAGTATTGGATTATTACGGATTACGTAACGGAACTAGTTTTGCTTATCACATCCAACTCTAATTGATAATTTGTTTGATAATACTGTAGCAAGTTTTAGGGCAACATTTTAGAAGCTCCCGCATAACGCTTGTATTTATTATAACTATTGCCGCAGTTATGAATATATTTATTCTTACAAATACAATAAATGATAAGTATTATACCATTAGTGGCAGGTAAGTGACTAATGACATCGTTATACTATATCTTTCATTTTGCGGAAACCAATCACTACGGAAAAAATTTTAAAGATTCTATTTCTGTGAAAAATTTCTTCAGCAAAAAATTTTAAATCCGTTCCGCTAGTAAACGGCAGCTGAAGGGTAAAATCTACACACAGAAACGCTTTAACGTCTAAATATACGAACAGCGATAGAAAAACAATTCCAAGGGATAAATACAAATAACGTGCACGTCACAAAAAAGTTGTCACTATATTTCGTCGGAATTATCGTCCTGTGCAAACTGAAACAATATGTTTTCTCAAACATATAAAATACAATTACTGCGCTGGAGCTACAAGCGAAGCTACGCTAAGCCAGGTATTTTTGAACTGCAAAGCTAGTTTTTTTAATGAACTGAGCTTTTAAAAGGTTCTGCGTGCATCTTTTGGAACGGGGCGGCCTTTGCGGCTTCAAAGTCAACCACAGTAATGATCTGCAAATGTTCATCATAAACACAAATTTATTTTGAATCTTCTATTCAAACAGGAGCTGTTTATTTTGCATGTCATACCACATTCTAACATGCATTCCCTCCTTTCATCTTCGTGACACTTGTTGAATTATATTTGTATGCAGCAGCACTGAAGACAAATACAAATGTATATTCTTTTATGCTTACCTAATTTTCTTTTATTTTTACAGGCACAATCTCTACTCCCACAGCAGCAGTTCAGTTGGGTTGTAAACTCAGAAAATTAACGCCACCTATATAATGTCTGAAAGAATTTCAGTTTCATGTTTCAAATGATTTGCTTAAAAGCTTTCGTTCCCGGGAGTTTCCTTATTATTATTACCTAGAGATAATTTCTGAATAAGTTATCAATTGTATGATTTAACTAATGTTGCATTTCTTTAAAAAATTATGAAGTATACAGCCACTAATCATAATTTGAAATTTCAAAATACTATTTTTAACAACTATAAGTAAGTAAACAGTAGGAATACAGAATTTTATCCAAGTGTAGGACGGCTCCACATTCATTTTGGATCAGTAACTTAGTTCAGCGTAGTAAACTATGGAATATATCAGTTACATAGGAAGACACATTTCAAAAAAACGTGGTTAAAAACCGCAAATTTGAAAAATATTGCTTGCTGTTTAAACATTTTCACTATAAAACCGAATAACAGGTCAGCGCTTATTGCATATTTAGATTGGTTCGAACGCAAATAGGCTTCCATATTTTTTATATGTGACTTGAATTTTTTAAACATTCGCTAAAGCGAAAACTCAAGTGTGCTAATTAGGTTTAATATAAAAGCCAAAATTTGCCGAGCCAAGAGCAACATAACAGCCCAATTCCTTTTCTACGATTATGAGTCACGGCAATTATGTATTTCGTTTTTACTTCTTCTACAAACAGCGTCAGTGAAGAGAAATAAAAAATAAAACATTAGGTCTCATCTAACGCTAATTAACTGTTACGTACACAACATTACACTGTAATAGTGAGAGAGTAGCTTCGGGGTAATTTTTACAAATTTAACAATAGTAATCAGATTCTGTTAGATAAATGGTAGTAAATATACTAGATTTATTAAAATCGATAACAATTTCGGAGATTTTATATGTTGTCTTGGCTTTGAAATTTATTTTTTAACCGTGCCATATTTGGTTTATGGTTCATTCTTGTTAGTTATTCCATAGGGTTCCGTATTTGAGAGACCTCAAAAAGGTTTGCATAAACAATCTCTGACCCCAAAGGGACAGCGATCGCACCAGATCGAGTAGGTCATCAGTTGCTGTAGATTGGAAAAACGCGAAGAGGTGGAATGTTAATCTTCGAAGAAACCGTGCAGCCAGACGAAACGCAAACGAAAAGCACGATCTGGCAATTTTTTGTGCAAAAGGCTGACCTGACTACTAATCCAACTAACCTAATATCAAACTGCGCTCTTACTGAAACCTTTTTCTCAAGCCACCCTTAAAACGGCCTTGTTGACAGACACGAAAGGATGTGCGTCAAATAAAAAACATATCAACAACCCTGCAACTAAAAGGAATATTCCACCGAGCAGAAGATTTGTCATTAAATTAGTTTCCGTTGTGTATACAGTCAGTGCCAGTTAAATGCTGCTTGTGGGATGTGCGCGGTTATATTTAGCCCAATAATCAGTGTAAACTATTAAAACATCAAATGGGTTTTGGTATTGGTTGTAGCCGTATAAAAAGGCCATTTTATTAACTGTAAATTGTTTTGAAACAGCATAATAACGAAATCAGGCACGCTTACGTTTACGAGAACAAAATGCTAATTATTTCTATCTTTGTGTTGTCCCCATGGTTTTGTGTTTTGAATGCATTGCAAATCGATACTGAGTTCTGGATTTTTACGCCTTCATCGATTACCCAGCCGCTGAATAATTTAGGTATAGAAAATATAATCCCTAGAAGTCACCCATCTAAAATTCATATAACGTGCGGGAAAATTTTCACAGCAAAACGTGGCTGGTTTTATTATATTTTAATTATCTGATGACTGCCACCCTTAACAAGCGGCACCTTCAAACATTAAATATTCAGGCAATGTAGGAAATTTGTTAGCTATTGTAAAAATACAAAACGAACCTTCGCTTTTGTGGTGCAGTACGTTTAAGCGGGAATATTGATATATTATTATTCAACCAACAACAAATATTTTCGCATCGACAAGCAATATCCGTTATTAATAAAAATTCAGATTTTGTAAGTCTTATATAAATTTCAAACAACACAACAAATACCTATACTCACAATATGATTTCGTAAAGTATTGTAATTAAACGTTTTATAATAAGTAAGTAAATTAATTCATAGTAGGTATTTAGATACGTATTTATTGCATGTATGCCTTTAAACATTTCTGTCTTGTATTAATATGGCAGAAGTTTGGATAAACTGCTACAGGAAACAGGTCTAATAGCTAGTATCGGCAGAACTAAACCTGCAATAGTAATATGAAGAAAATTTGATTATGAAAAATAATAGTAGTAGCAGTAATAGCATCTCTCTTGGTTGCAGCGACGATTAAAATTTTAATACATATTATATATGGAAATAACTAAATTATAACTAAAGTTAGTTATATCAAATATCACACACCTGTTCAGATTTTTACGTAAAATAAAATTAAAGCATCTGCGACAACAATAGCACTCGATTCTTGAAAAAGCAATCTTATTTCAAAATTATTTTATAATGCAATTTTCTCGTAAAGTTTGGTCTTTGCTTTTGCGTTACTGTCTAGGGAAATTTAGCGTAAACTTTATGTCTTAATAAAAATTACTGGAAGATATAGAACCTAAATTGAGGTAGTATGGTAAACAAATAATATCGGATAGCCAAGAATATAGACTTATATATCAATAACTAGAAGAACGCCTCTCGAATATTGAATACACCAAGCTTCCATTTGATCAGTGTTAGCAAATTAACTAAAGATAGAAGAGGCAACATCTGAGAACAGGGTCAAATTCCTGCGTTAATTAGTGTAAGTTCACGATCCTGTCTACAAATGATATTGTTGTTAAAGAAATGGTATTCCGTCACCAATAATTGATAATTCAGCTTGATTATAGCAAAATAACCAACAGAAGTGTGTGATAATAATCGTAAATGGAAATGGTGAGCTTAGATATTCTATAATGAATATGTCGTGTGCTCATAATAAAAATACGTCATTTATTGTATGTAACTTTTAAATGGAAAAAGTTTTGCAGAATCAAAGCAGGTCATCTTTTAACTCGCGACGCAACATATCGTATGCATAGCTATACACATTTGCATTTCCAATAAACATAATAAAGAGTAAACCCAAAGGTAGGAAGTATTGTTTTGTCGATAAATTTCACAATTGATTTCTTTGCCATTCCATTCCTCAAACGGAAATGTGTTATTATTTGATTTGCTAATAAAAGAAGAAATTCTTGTTAATTACAGAAAATGCTTATACAGGGTACAGTCAAATTTGAGAATAATTATTACATTATATAATTTTCAACAAGAAAGTGTTTAATCGAAGTTTAACTTTCGCCCTTCGTACCTGTACAATCTGCGGAATAAACTTTTATTAGATTTATATTTTAATTGAACAAAATACATTGAACATTTAATATAAAGTCCTACGCACAAACAGGAAAACGATACAGAGGTCAATTTTTACAAAACTATTCGAATATATTTCTTAAAGCTTATATCTTTGAAACGTCCTTACTATCCCCAACACGGATCGCTTTTTTTCCATACAGTTTCCTTCCTATTTCTACACAATTTGTTAAAATAGAATATTCAATTTTGTCTTCGATATTTTTGTGATAATTCCCCGTTATTAAATGCTGTTCACTGAAAGCTGTGCGAATTTGAGTTGTTAATTTTGCTTAATTATATATTGACGATGGAAGCACTACTAATTTTTGTTATCAAGAACGATGTAACATTTCGATTAACAGAAACACATACATGTTTTGATTTGGAATCGAACCTTAAACCTTTAGCATTGCTTGCAGCCCACTAGAGACTACTGCACACCAACAAGTTAATCTATAATTTCTTCAAGAAACCTCAATACCATAATTAGTAAAATTTTTAATTGAGATACATCGCAGCCTTTAACTGGATCATTAATTTTGTCATATATTATTATCATTAACAAGTACTAAACTATATAGGAAAATATGTTTAACATGTAAAACCACTAATTATTTTTAGAATCAGTTACATTTCAAGTGTTGTATTTTCACAACGTAGCATATACTACATTCCAACTCCTGTTTAATACATTGAATATGTAGTATGAAAAATAGTGAATATCTAAAGAAACTCCAAAGCTCCACAAACCTGACAGTACCGGACTGATAGTCAATAGCACAGCAAGCACGTGCAGAACTTTCCGGTAGTTCAACGTAACTCCACTGGAAGAAGTTTCGCTCATGTCTATAGCAACGCCGTTAAAACAGGCGTCAGCAGGAACATACAAACTCCGGAATGCATTTTCCACCCATCAGCGTCACTCCTTTATTTAAACACCACTCAAATTTGTTCATTTCTGCGCCCGTCGATTTAAAAAGCTGTTTCGAGTGCCTGTCGGCAATAGCACTAATTTCATAATGGTTCACGTTTAATCACGTACCCGAATTTATAAATCAGCGTGAAATCACTTCCTGTCATTCATTGCACTACTCATTAAAAGACCCATTACATTAATTAGTTCAATCACCGGATGATTTGTTGGGCTATACGACCGAATCCAGTGTTGCATATGCGGAGCTTCCTGCTGCCATGCGGATTAAAGAGCACGTGCGTCCTGCTTGGGCAAGAAGCCATCACTGGCGATAGCACGATTCGGCCCCTGATCCAGATGAGAATAGAATTTCTACAAGGATGGATTGGTGTAGATTCACCAGGCGCATACAATACAGTACAATCGTCTTATCTTCGAAACGATATATAGTAACAATAGGAAGAGCGGAGCGTTGTAATAATCAGATCCTAAAAAATTCATAACTACATTTGGTCGTATTCGACGGCTGTGTTTTGTGTCCTTTCACACCTACACTTTTCCGATTTGGAAAACTTCTCCAAAGAGCATTTTCTTATATTGGTCGGTAAATTATGATATTGCAGCTTTAACTTCACATCCAGTTAATTACAGTTTTTATTATAATTTTCATATAAATTGAAAATGAAAACTAATTTGCCAAATCCTCACTGGGAACATAACAAAAATAAATAAAGACGAAATGTAACAATATATTTTTAATGAGTTTCTGAAGAAATTGTCGTATACTAAACGAAAACGGAAAAATAATTATATATTTAAAAACCTATGAATACTCTATGTAAGGCAGCGTATAATGAAGCTTTCCAGTAAATTTAAAAGACCTTCTTGATTCAAAATCGTTGGTATTCTTTACGTAACGTAACAATTAACCGTAGAGTTTTCAGGGTCGGAGTAAGGGTACGCACTACGCATCCTAGACAATAATAATTGCCGGTCTCTCATGCAAAGTTTTACAGTTATTAAAATAATGAAATTTGCTTGCATAGTATACCCTGTGTCTATAAAGTAACCCCCCCCCCCAACTAATTTTTGAACGACTTGATATTTTACCACAAAATTTGGTGTGCTTTAATGGGAAATTAAATATTATTTTTTAGCCCATGATTAAATTTTCTATCATTTAAAATGGCGGCTGGGCGCCATTTTGAATTTTTATTTTAAATAGAAAGGGGGGTCGAGTGACACCTCATTTGAAAGGTCTTTTAATTCTGCGTTTGATCCTAGAGTTTCAAAGAAAAATATTCAGCCAGCACAAAATTACAAATGTTTGAAGATAAAGAAGTCTATTTAAAAATACTAAGAATTACAGCAAAAAGAAATTAACTTAAGTGTTCAAAATGTTCACCATTCACTTCTTGGCACATAAAATGACAACAAACAGCGAGAAAACAAATGAAAAAATGGACTACCTACTTGATAAAAAAATCCAGAAACAATTGAAGAACTATAGCAACGCATTACAGAAGTTTGCAGAAATATCACTCCAGAAACTTATGAAAATGTAAGGCAGGAATTTCATAACCGACTTTTTATGTGCCAAGAAGTGAATGGTGAACATTTTGAACACTTAAGTTAATTTCTTTTTGCTGTAATTCTTAGTTTTTTTACATAGTTCTTTATATTCAAACATTTGTAATTTTGTGCTGGCTGAATATTTTTCTTTGAATCTCTAGGATCAGACGCAGAATTA
>JABXWE010063750.1:0-14643 GCA_014611495.1 Limonius californicus
AATTGAATAAAACGTTGTATTACACTCGCGGATTAAATGAATGTTTAACTTGCGATATTAACGCGCTCGCGGCTGCGCCGCTTGCGCGGTTAAACATATCGCTCATTAAACATTCATTTAATCCGCTCGTATAATAAATAACTATTATTTAGGATTTCCTAAACCGGCTTTAAAATTCAAAACCTACTGTAGGTTTCTTCATAGGCAATCCATGATATTTCTGATTGGGAAATTGTGTATTTCCTTCAGTAATAAAAATAATTGAAAATATTTTTTTATTAGAAAATTAGTAGATTAGATGCAGGACCGGCGCTAGACTTAACGCCGGGAGCAAGGTTTTATAAAAATAAATAATTTGCAAATTAGACTTTTATTTCTAGGCCGCAGTTTTGTTTAGATATTCATGATTTATGCAGGGTTGTTCGTTATTGTGTCAAAATCCAATATTGGCATTATTAAAATGATTTGGAAAAATTAAGTGATTTAGTGCCAAAATGTGCACATTATAAAAATATTTCTAAATATACTCGCTACAGCTGAGCATCTTCAAAATATTATTTTTTAAATAGAACACCCTGTTTATTTATTTGACATTGTTTAATATAACGTCAAATTATCTATCCAACGATCTCCTGTTATTTGATTTTGAATGAGGCGTTGTTGAGTTTATCTAAACAATATTAAAATTTTGGTCGACACAAGGTTTATCAAATTAATTCGGTGCGTGAGTATTACGATAAATTAAGAATATATATTTCGCAGTGATGTACTAAAACGACACAATTACCAAAATTAATTTTATTATACATGGTGTTTCATACACGTGCAAATTTACTTTATTTTTGAATTAATTCTCCACAATTTTTATAAATATTGTCCTATACCTAAAATCGACATTTTCAAAGTAATTTTTACATTTTCATTATAAACCGTTGAATTATTAAACTTTTTGTTTCTATCTAATCTAGTGGTAGTAGTAAAAAAGTGATAGAGCGACTCCTAACTTTTTCCAAAACGATTGCTCCCTGGCGACCTCTTCACCTAAAGTAGCCCAAACCGACATAATACTCATCATTATGCAATAGAAAACCCAGAAATTGGAAATTGATGCACGACAACGGATTGTAAATGTTTGACGAGATATTGTGGGTGATTTTGTGATTCGACCTCATTTCTTGAGTAAACATTTTAATGGTGCACAATATTTGTGTTTCTTGCAAAATAATTTGCGTCAATTCCTGCAAAATATCCATCCTAATATAATGGTAAATATGTGGTTCCACCACGACGATGCTCCAGCACATTTTGCACTAGTAATTCGACAGTTTTCCATTTAGAATTCGGCATTTAGATCGTCAGATTTGACGAAAATGGTTTTTTTCCTAAAACCTATTGTATACAGATCCCTGCAACTACTGCAGAAGATACGAGGCAACGCATAATACATAGATGCTTTTGGTACAATTTCCGATAAGTTGTTGCGAGCAGTAAATATGTTGATTTTGAAAAAACTGAACATGTGTCTTGAATAGAACAGAGGTTACATTAAACATTTGTTATAAATAAATACTTGAATTGAAATAGAATCGTTTTTCTATGTTATTAATAATAAATGTTGTCACTTAATGCCATGGTTACTAAATTAGATTTAAAAAAAATTGTATGATTCAACCGTTTGTAATGAAAAAGTGAAAATATCGATTTTAGGTACAGGACAATATTTAAAAAATTGTGGAGAACTAACCCGCCAATTCAATAATATAATAATATATAGAGTGCTTTTTTTTTAATTAAGAAAGTGCTCTTTGATGTAAATTAAATTGCACTGGGGTAAAACACCATGTATAATAAAATTAATATTTGGTGATTGTGTCATTTTACTACATCACTTGGCTACATATCTGCGAAATTCTAAATTAATTATAATACTCACGCACCGAATTAATTTGTTAAACCTTGTGCCAACCAAAATTTTCACATTTTTTAGATAAACTAGGCAACAACTCATCCAAAATCAAAAAACAGGAGCTAGTTGGATAGATAATTTTACGCTGAATTCAAAAATGTAAAAATACACAGGGTGCTCTATTTAAAAAATAATATCTGGAAGATGCTCCGCTGTAGCGAGTCACCCTGTATATTTAAAAATAATTTTATAATGTGGGCATTTTGGGACTACATCACTTAAAAAAGAAGAAACATTTGCAAATCATTTTAATAAAGCCAATAATAACAAGAAAGTTACACGATTTACTGAAACTGGTTTGAATATTTAGCCGCTTTAGAGTTTGCTTTTGCCGTTTTATGTTTGTACTTCGGGGTGTATTGCAGCTAAGAATAAATACCTCTCAAACATCTGGGGAGTTGATAAACATACAATAAACTGTAGTTTCGAGAAACATTAAGTTCTTAGCCGTATAACCATAAAATGACATTTTTTGTTTGGATTTTACAATGTATCAGTAATAAAAATACGAAAAATAAGCAGTAAAACTAAATAACGCAATAATTTGTCCCAAAGAACCGAAATTATCATTAAATAACAGAGTATATTACTTAGATTATATAACTATAAATATCTACTTGTTTTATTTATTACTAGAAATCAAAATAGACATTTTGGAATGCTTTACCGCAATTCAGTTGTATTCAATTTATTGAAATAATTAGTTTCATGAGTTTAAACAATTTTCCAATTATTTTTTATTTTAATTCAAACTTGCATATGTTGTTTACTAATTCAAAGGAAACAGTATGTGAAAAGGCCGCAAATTATTGTATCTACGAGTTTTGTGTCCCGTTAAAGCTTCAACATAGATCCTCATTGCATGACAGTACTTGACTCTTACATTTTGTACTACGTTGTTATTTTTCATTTTAATTAATCAGTATGAATTTTTAATCGTGACTCAAAAGAGCTAAATTTAACGTTTTTTTTTTCACCGCAGCTACGCTAATATGGGACCTTTTAACTTGCGTTTGTTTACCTAGTACACAACATATCCCAAATTGAAATATACCTACAAAATTATAGGAAGGGATGATAAAAAATTGCCATAGTAGTGCAAAAATTCGGCAAGAGCAACCTGTTTATGATACATGTCAGCTTAATTTTATCACAAACTACCATCATTTAAGAACACAAGGGATAATAAAATTTATCCAATTTCCTTAAATGCAAAACAATGAGAGAATTGCGTCATTTGTTGTATATTAAACACATTGGCTTTTACATTGGCTGCAGTTCGCTTTCAGGTGTTCAGGTAAACGACCCCGGGGAGGAAGGAAAGGGAAGCCCATAAAATGGTTTGTCGATGTAAAAAGTTACATTTAGTTTCGAATTGCCAAGTCGGTTTCGGGTCTTCTTCTTCTTCTTTCTCCGGCATCCTTTATACCCTCATGGGTGTTGGATTCGGGTTTTCTTACACTACAAATTAAATGTGCATCTTGACTGCGTATATTAGGAATTAAATAGTTTTCATATCGAATAGGAATTAATTGCTTTATTATAACTGCAACAATATACAATATATTATTAATCATTTAATAATTTTGTAATTAAGAAAATAATTGCACAGGTTATCGGGAAAGTTTAAGGCCTGTATGACACGGCACAGAATTCTGTATAAAATTTTGTTCAAAGTTTTGTTCAATATTTTGTACAAAATAATTTTGTATGAAATTCTGCAAAACACGTATTACACAGAACAGAATTTTGTACAAAATTCTGCCTGTGAGCATGCGCAGATAGGTGCAAATTACGTTGACATCTATGAGAAAACTGTCAAAATAATCATTTTAATGTAGATAAGGTAGAAATCTATCAAGGTTTAATAATAATTGTTTACATAACCTCAAATGTTGTTTATTTTTTCGTAGCTTGTATTATTTGTGCATTTTCGGGAAGGTTTTTTTTTTATTTATAAGTGATATTAAGTTTGTATGGCTAGCGTTAAGAGATTTTAGGTGGTACACGTGGTAAAACATGTACATTTTTGCCCTCTGTGATCATTGATGAACACTAGCAAGTGCTCGTGTGCGCATCGATTTGACGCTGTTTCTGAACAAAATTCTGTAGACTTTAGAGCACGAGCTACAGAATTTTGTTCAAAATTTTGTACAAAATTTTGCGGTATGACATGGCACCGAATTTTGTAAAAGCACTTTGAACAAAATTTAGTACAAAATCCTGTGCCGTGTCATACAGGTCTAAGAATGGAACAGCTGCCACTGATCTTTTACAAACTTATTTTTATATAATCTGTCAGTTTTTGGAAGAACAGTTTGCATATTCCTCATTCAGAACATCTTGTTTCTCACTACTTTTGGTATGAACACATGCAAACCAACTCAACTTCACATCTACTTTTTGCACTGCAACTAGTCATTATTTATTAACATATTTAGTAGACTTATTGTTTTGTGAAACACTGTGTTCTATATTCTGTAATATCAGGAGCAGTATTACCAAAATATTGCATTCAAAAATTGATCCAACCAACGAGCATTTACTCTTTTTATTACTATATAGGGTGAGTGTCTTACGAAAAATCAGCTTAGTGTTTCGTTTATTTGAAGTATTAAAATAGTAATTTTTTGACAAAGCACATCTAGCTGAAATCACATCACACCGGGAAAACAGAGTTGTGTTGATACCGTCTACCTAGATAATTTTAAATGCGGCATTTGCGAATTAGTTTGTGTCAGTTGTTATGGCTTACAGTCGCTATGTTTTTTTTAATAATTAAAGAACCCGACTCCCGAATTACCACTATTTTATGTGATAACGACATGACACAGCGAGGGTTTTGATTTCAATACCCGGGCGGAACGATTTTTTCTGTGATTCGAATTTATGTTAGTAATCGTGGTATTGTGAATTTGTTTTTGGCCTAATATTGTTTTTTAGTTTTTTTTTACAAAGTACTATTTTAATAAGTGAATACTCTCCGTAAAACTATTCTACAAACATTTAAAACAGTAATCGAAAGTAGAATATGTGTATGTTTGTAATCACTCATAATCAACATATTTTTATTTTTGTAGACAATGTTGCATTTGTAATGAAACAAAAACACAAGAATAATCAATAAATATAAATTAGAATACGTAATAATTTTTTTTCGTTAATTAAATGTCTATATTTTTGTATATAAACGTATAGGTATAAACTCTTGCAATAAAAACAAAAAATTGACAAAGTTGTTATATTATTAATCTACAAATACATTCATAAACGACCTTCAAGAAATGTTTATTATTAAATTAATTTGTATACATAAAAACATACGAGTAATGACAGCTTTAGCAGAAGTTGTGTTTGCCAAGAATGTCCAATATGCATTTTTTGTTTGGACGAAAATATGAAGGTACGACTCGCGATAACGTTGCTAAAAGGCTAAGTTTCAATATTCTTTTTTTTTATTCATTCATACTACCTCACTTCCCCCCCCCCTGCTTCAGGGGGCTGCGGGCGTCCCTAACATACTAACCATTCATGCAACATGCACCCTAACTTAATTAAGTGAAATACGGTCGCCTCAGCCGGGGTTCGACCACGTCGCCGATCGCACCGCATTTCACTGTGACCTCGATTCGCTTTCCCCCATCAAAGTCCCATGTTTCAATATTATAGTGAGTACTTTTGGTTTGAAAGAATACGTAATATATAAATATGTAGGGTGTAACTGAATGACTTGTCCAAACTTTAAGGGCGTATTCTACTCTGCAAATTAATGATAACAATTCTGATAAACATTGTACGGAAATTATTCTTTAAAAAGTTATGGTTACTTGAATATCAAATAATAACGAATACCGAACATTAACACATAATTAAATAATTAATAATTAATTTATTTATTAATATTATTTAATATAAATTAGAAAGTGTTATTTATATCAAGAGCTTGGGTAAAATTGTATCACACCGTCTTATCATTGATTGCCTGACACATTGAAAAGTATCAGGAATATTGTTAAACAATTGAAACCAATGCATGACACGACCTCGAAGAACTTGTACATTTTTTCAATTGGAGTTTGGTAAACAATATTTTTTAAGTGTTTAAGAAAGAGTCACATGAATTGCAACCGGGGGAGCGTGGAAGCCATGCAATCGGTTTTGCTTTCCATCCAATGATCAGGATAATTGGCATTCAAAGTGCAGGTAGACTAAAATGTGCAGGAGCTCCATCCTGCATGAACCAATTTATGACCAATGTGTATAAGAATTTTTATTATTGATTTGATGGGTGGATTTTCTCCTAAAGTACTATATAAATAATATTAAACACTTTATTAATTGCCTGTTTCTTTAGAGTGATGCATTAGTTGAAACCATTTGGAATAAGCTACAGCGATTTGGTTCAATATTTTATTCGAATATTTAATTTATTTCATTGTTTATATTATTTAAATGTTATTTTCTAGTATGAAGTATTGTGTTAAACGAGATTCAAAATGAGAGTTTATTAATAATGAATTAACATATCGCCAATATGTAAAGTGTATGATAATCTTGTAGATAAATCCAACAGCACTTTTCCCCCTTCTTGTCTTTCTCCTTCGCTACTCCTCCATTTAATCGCTCTTCTCTTCCCGTCTTCTCTCCCTTCATGTAGCATATAATTAACACATGAAGTGTCCTTGCAAGACGTTGTGTAATTACATCTGTTAATTTATATTATAGGTACAATTGCTGCAAGAACGACCTCTTTTACATTTTCTTAATTTAATACCTACCCTTACGTATTCTAGAGGTTCCTTGAAAATGTGTAATTTCATGGTTGGGCTAGGAACTTTTTAAGTAACAAAGTTTACAATGACCTTTGACTCTACAGAGTTTTATCTCTATCTCTATATAATCAATGCTAGAACAGATAGATAATCAGGCTTTAAGTTAATTAAGCAACATTATCTAGTTCTTCAAATTGTAATAAAAGTTTATAAAATTATTAAATAGCGATAGACTTGTCTAATATTGTATAATAATTGTAGTAATAGTTTAATTAAGGTTGATTCAGACCGGCGGACGCGGAGCGGATTCGAAACCGCGGCGGTACCGCTCACAAATCGCTCTGCGTACATTTTAATGGAATGATTCAGAGTGCGCTACGGAGCGATAACGGATAGCGGGAAGCCGGCGGTGTGCCGGCGGAGCGGTTTTGAACGATCAGGGAGCGATTTTTATCGACAAACCGCGCGGTTCTATAAAGACGGGGAGTGAAATATAATATTATTACAGTACAGCACAGTGTTAGGTGCAGGTGTTTCAAAAATGGAAGAACAACTCATTCATCTGGTTTCAGAGCAGAAAGAGGTTTATGATTTAAGTCTGCCGGCATACTCCAACACAAAATTGAAGGAGGAAATATGGCAAAAAATTGCTAAGAAATTAAATTTAAAAAGTAAGTATTTATATTACAAAAATACAAATCAATCATATTAATATTTTAATTGTCCTTAATTAAATAGAATACAAAGCCTTAAATTTATGATCACATTTAAAGATCAGTTTTTTTAACAATGTGTTGAAATTATAGTAATAATATAGTATAAATAAGTGGCAATGCAATTTCATAAATTAGGTCAGTAATAACAGCGTGTAATACAGAGGCATTTCAATAAGTTGATCATTTAAGGCTATCCTCCACGTTGTATCATTTGAAGTTGATACGATAATTATCATTCAGGTGAATTGAAATATTCTTTAAAATTTTCTCTAACACTAAATGCAATTGTGGACGACTTGCTACCTTGTTTGGCTATAGGTTGAAAGGTTTCATTCTGCAGTGGAGCGTCGTCCAAATGATGGATTGTATTACTATCAATTAAATAATTATGAAGGCAACATGTAGCCATTATTACCATGTCAACATTTTCAGGAGCTAATTGTTTTCTTCGATTGTAAATTCTTCATTTTTGAGACAATATTCCAAAAGAATTTTCAACTACACGACGAGCACGTGATAGTCTGTAGTTAAATTTTTTTTGTCAATAACATCCAACTGTGTACCTGGATAAGGTCGTAACAAATAAGTTTTTAAAGGAAACGCTTCGTCACCGACTATAATGTATGGAGCTCTTATTTCACTGTGTGGGAGAAAATCATCTTCCGGAATATTTAACTGGCCTTTATTAATTGCTTTCCCCATGATGATGATATTAGCAAAAATACCTCCATCGCTATTTTTTCCATATGATCCTATATTAACAGCAATAAATTTATAGTTTGGATCTGTAATAGTCATGAGAACAACAGAAAATGTTTTTTTGTAGTTAAAGTATAACGAACCGCTCCCTTTTGGACACTGTATGGTAACATGTTTGCCGTCAATAGCACCAATGCAGTTTGGAAAGTTCCACTGATTTAAAATCCTTCTGCTGCTGCTTTCCAGGTATCTGTCGTTGGTGTCGGCATTACAATTGGTTTTAAAATATTACACATTGAACGACATACTTGATGAACTATGTCATGTACAGTAGAGTGCCCCAATCGGTAACTAAATGCTATGGTTTTGAATGAGTCACCGGTTGCCAGATATCTGTAAATAATAAATTGGTTGCAGGTGATGCATGTAAAAAAAAATGGAAAAATATACGAGATGCATATAGAAAATACATCAAAGATACGACTACCATAAGTGGCGAAGGTTGTTCAAAAATTAAAAAATACAAGTACGCAGATATTCTCCAATTTTTAAAACCATATCTACAGAATAGAAAGTAAGCAAGTTTAAACAAATTCCGCGACGCTGGAATTCTATAATTTCGTTTATTTGACGTTCATTGTTACAATATAACCTATATATTTATTAAGTCGTATAGCTATTAACGCAGCAGTTAGGTACTGTAAATAACAAAATTATTACTAATTTATACCTTACTGTTACATAATAGTCACATTTTGCTTTTAGCACTCTAACTAATATAAGCAAAAACTATGAACTAAGTCAAGAAATAGGGACGCAGAATTCAGAGCAAGATGAAAGAAACGATAACACAGAAAACGTTACCCCTGATGAGCCTCTGGGAGAGGAAGAAGAAAAAGGAGAAGACGAAGCAGAAGAACAAGAAAAAGAAGCAGTAACGAACGCAAGGATGGGTGAAAATCAAAAACAAACGCCTTCTAGAAAAAGGCACATCCAACAAAAAAAAGAATCTGCTTCAAATCTTCTGGTTACATACCTCAGGGAAAAAGAAAAAACTAAAAAGAAAAAGGAAAGCAACGAAGAAAATGAAGCTCTCAAGCAATTATTTTTAAGTATGTTCAATACAGTGAAAATGTTTCCACCCACCCTACAAGTTGAAACTAAAATTAAATTGTTTAACATTATTTCTAACGCTGAATTAGAATATTTAAAACAGACAACATCAACAGTTTCTAGGCCTAGCACGTCTTGGTCGTGTACTTCCCCTATAACAATTATAACATCTCCTTCCTCATCATACCCCTCCGGCGCTTCAACCCCTAATGTTAATGATGTGGTACAATATACGCCATCGATATATTTAAATCCCGATTTTGAAAATACGGGTGTGTAAGTGTATTACTATAATATTATGTAGGTTTATGTATCCTTAACAATTAACAATAAAAATTACTATTTGAGTTTTATACTTTTCGGTTGCTATTATTGTACAAAATACGTACCTCAAGGTTACAGCGAGTCTCTCTTCAGGAGTTACAGATTTTAGATAATTTGTATCTTTTTTTCGTATATGATCTCTTAATAAGTTTAACAGTTCATAGAATTTATCTACTGGCATACGAAAATATTCAAAAAATTTGGAGTTGTCTTTTAGAAGTTCTTTAAATAGTGTGTGAAACTCTCCATCTACGTATCTCGTGGACGGAATATCATGTCTTCGTAGGCGTTTTCGTTTTTTGGTGGTACCATTCTCGGCGGCTATCACCACTAATACGTCTAATAACTCTTCATCGGAGCTGTATGAACTGCTTGAGATCATCTTTAGAAACCTTTTAACAAATATTGTTTTAACTATTTAACTTATAAGTTGAACGCCGTGTCAAACCAACCTCGTCGTCAAACTACCGCTTTCTGTATGAATGCCTATCAATCTAAAATCCGCCAACGATCCGCTCCGCTACCAAACCGCTCACGCTCCGCTTCCGCTCCGCGTCCGCCGGTCTGAATAGACCTTTAAGGTCGAAAACACGAACTGTTTTTAACGGTTTAATTACTGGTTTAGTAATGAAACTTCATATTTAATTTTACTTTT
Source organism: Limonius californicus (assembly GCA_014611495.1). NCBI lineage: Eukaryota > Metazoa > Arthropoda > Insecta > Coleoptera > Elateridae > Limonius > Limonius californicus. The sequence continues at coordinate 10,246 of JABXWE010063750.1, forward strand.
TTAAACATTATTTAAGTAGTTTTCACGATCTTTATCTTATAATCATTTACAATTATTAGTTACTCTCTGAGCAAAGCGTGGCCGCCAATCGATCACTGATTAATCAAAAGATCTGTAATTATTGTGGCTGTTTATTCTTTTCCTATTTCAAGTAAACATACACAGGGTTAGTCTTAAGCTGAATCATGTGATATCTCAGATTTTAATAAGTAATATGCGTAGGTACATACAAAAATATTTTCTTGTTTTTTCCAACGATGCAAAACATTTTTTAATATACACATTTTTGTGTTGGTTATGTTCTCTGATCATTTCAGATTTAGGATAATACAGAGTGATTATTTTATCTTGGAACAGGTAGGTAGGCTACACACATTACAGCAGTTTGTATTTCATGGGTATCCGTTTTCTCGCTATTTGAATACATTGAAACTGATTACCACAAGATTTTATACAAATCAACAACTTTGTACAGAAGTTTGTTAGGTTTTGAAAAAGCAGTAGTTGGCATTTGCCTGCCCGAACCCTTAATGTAAAAAATATATTTATAGCTAAAAAGAATAGATATCTATGCATTTCATGCAGATGTGAGAGGTGTTGCCTACCTACTTGTTACAAGATGAGTAGACCAATGTCAACTTACTATGCGAAAGACCTATGTTGCGATTCCTGTACGCAGTGTTTTTTTAAGATTAGTGATATTAGCAGTTTGTTTTCTAACCCTTTTTTGATTTTTTTAATTAACACCCAATGTGCCAACTGTTGATGCCAGTAACCTACAAAACGTATGGCCAGTAAGATAATAAAATTATTTTAACTAAGTATACAAATAGCTCAAACTACGGATACATCAAACTTAGAGACTACCACTGATTTTGATTAAATGACACAAATAAATATAATTATATCAAATGAGCGTATTCTTTAATATGACATTTTTTAATAAAAATAAATTTACTTCGCCCCAAGTTTACGTACAAGACGTTATAATTAAACATTTTAAAACTTCTTCAGTATTAACTAATGAATTTAGTAAATTTTGTATAGCATTCTTGTGACAAAAGTCCTGCTCCTGCTAAAACTCAAATTAGCAGTAAACTATAACTTCATTTACTTTATTTGCCGCGTTTCTTGCTCTTGTGCCTTCAGATTTAACATAACTATCATGTGCAATTTTCACACAGTTTCCAACGCTTAAACAGAAGTAATCTTTCGGTTTGTGTTTTTCTTATACAATATAATAAACATTTTGAACATTATTATGATGGTGTTAAATCTACAGTAAAAACATCTATTTCTAATAATATCGAAAACTGACTCGTTAAAGACTAACATGATCTATCACGTGTAGATGCAATGGTATTAATATGTATATTTAGTTACGTAGAAATGCTTAGCTGTGTATGTTGGGTTGCAACAGTAGTTGGCCAGGAATTACAAGGTACGAGCCGCACCCTGTATATTCGATCATTATATTATAATATGTTTTTCGAAAAATTGTATGTAATTAACAACTCTGATCTATTTTCATATTGAAGTAATATGAACAATTTTAGTTGCTTAGAAATCCTTAGCTACTTATGTTCAAATGCAGCGGTAGTTGGCTAGGAATTACAAGGCACGCGACCCACTTTGTATATTCGACCATTATTTAATTTTTTTTTGCTCCGTTCTATTTCCATAATGAAATAATATAAACATTTTTAGTAGCTTAGAAATGTTTAGATGTGTATGTTCGCTTGCAGCGGTAGTTGGCCAGTAATTACAAGGTACGAGACTCACCCTGTATATTCGACCATTATTTAATATTTTTTTTAGGAAAAATTGTATGTAATTACCAATCTACTACATGTATCTATTTCCACAATGAAATAATATTACCAATTTTAGTTGCTTAGAAAAGCTTAAATTATGTATGTTGGGTTGCAGTGTTGGTTGGCCAACAATTCCAAGTTGCGTGGCCCATCCTGTAAATTGGGGCATTAGTTGTTCTTGTTCATCAAATTTTAATATATTTTTGGTTTATATTCTATGAAATTGCAGGCTCCGATCTATTTTTATAATAAAATGATATTAATCGTTTTAGTTGCTAAAAAATGCTTATTAAATATAGATGATGTGTTGCAGTGTTAGTTGACCAGGCGACCTTTATTCGTTGTTGCTCATCAAACATTCATATTTGTTCAAAGTATCAAAATCCTTCAAAAATTAAATAAAATAAGCTTGTGATACAAACCAAATATGTTTCTAACGACAGTTTTCTGTTTTATAGAATAGTGTTGTAGTTACAGTAGAAACATTTACTGGACAATGCTATGCCAGAAACAATTAACAGTGCTATTTTATGCATAAGCGCTAATGGTGGACATGTTGAACAGCATACATAATGGTAGTTTCATTATTTAGAATTAATTAACTAATTATTTCGCATTGTTCTTTCTGTTTGGTTGGAATAACTAATTTTCAAATCAAATTCTTACATCGACAAAATATGATATTACTATACGAACTCGTATTTGGATCATTGCATTCACAATTTAAAGAATAATCCAATAAAATGAGTATGTACAGGGTGGTATATTTAAGATAAGAAAGTGGGTATCTCTTGCGGTTCATATATACTTATGATTAAACTTTTTCAAATTTCTTTAATGTAAATAAATAGTTACGTGAAGTGGTTGATATGTATGACAAACCACTTACAGCCGATATATTCAGTCCGCAGACAATCTATTCGATAACTATTGAAAACGGTGAATAGATATATGAAAAGATATAATAACGAATGAAAGGTAAACCGTAGTCACAATATCACATTTAGCTACAGGTTCTATACTGCAGAGCTCAGATACATAGTTCTTTTGTTATATTTACTAATATATTAGTATGTTGTGATTTACAGATATCTTATTTGATCGAGATGTTTAGTCGAATCTGTATAACTAGTGTATGTTGCTAGAGTTTTACGTTTACCTTACTCTGAGAAATATACTGAAATATATATTTTCTTCATCGATCAAGAATAGGGCACATAAATATTACGATTGTTTGATTACCAACGCAGCGTCGGCAACGTGTGGTCTTAATGTCAAAAATTTTCTCTGGAATTGCTGTCGTTCGAATTCGATGCTAAACTGTAGGTCCCCCGTGTTTTTACCTTACCACTGAGGCGATGCACGTGACAGAGAAGTGTGCGGTGTCCAGCAGTGGGACGTGGTATTAATTTAACAAAATATTTAAAGGTTTGATGAATGGGATATTCAATTAACCAGATAATCGATTAATCGGCTATTCGATTAGTAGGATAGTTAATTAGTCAGATAATTAACTGATTAATTAAACAGGCCGTAAACTCTAATATAATACCGTACAAAACTATTCTGAAAAATACAATCGTTAATGCAAAAAAATAATTCAAACTTTGATGAATCGGATAACTGATTAACCGGATAACCGACTTGCCGGATAATAAAGGTCGATTAATAGCCCTTAATAAAATATGCTGTAAACTCTAAATCTTATACCTTACAAAATTATTGTTAAAAATCTATTATTTGATGTATTAGTTAAAAAAATATTTAAATATTTCATGGATTGGATAAACAATTAACCATATAATCGATCAGTAGAATATTTGATTAATCAAATAATAAAATCGAATATCCAATTAATCAAATAAGCTATAAACTCTAAGCTAATTCTCTATAAAATTATTGTTAAAAATCGGATATTTGATTGTATTTGTTTAAAAAAATATTTAAATGTTTGATGAATGGGATATCCAACTAGCCAGATAATCGATGAATCGGCTTTCGATTAGTAGGATAGTTAATTAGTCAGATAATAAAACCGATTAACCATTTAATTAAACATGCCATAAACTATAATCTAATACCGTACAAAACTATTGTTAAAAGTGCAATCTTTGACGTAAATAGAATAATGGAAACTTTGATGAATCGGATAATTGCTTAACCGGATAATCGATTTGTCGGATCATAAAGGTGATTCAGCCATTAATAAAATAAGCTGTAAACTCTAAACGAATTCCTTACAAAATTATTGTTAAAACTCGAATATTTGATGTATTAGTTTAAAAAAATATTTAAATGTTTGATGAATTGGATAATCAATTAACCATATAATCGATCAGTAGAATAATTGATTAATCGAATAATAAAAGTGAGTATCCAATTAATCAAATAAGCTATAAACTCTAAGCTAATTCTCAATAAAATATTTGTTAAAAATTCAATATTTGATGTATTTGTTTAAAAAAGTATTTAAATGTTTGATGAATCGAATAATCAATTAACCAAATAATCGTTTTATTGGCTGATTGATTAGTTGGATAATTGATCGATCAGATAATAAAATCGATATACCGATTAATCAAAT
>JABXWE010063756.1:0-10505 GCA_014611495.1 Limonius californicus
GCTTTAATACCAACCCACCCAATATGAGAATGAAAATTATTAAAGTAAAATTTTAATTTTTGATAAATACATATAAACGCAAAGTATAAAAAATAGTATAAAGAATAAAGACGTAATAGTAGTTTACGTAACAAGTCCCGAAAGTGGTCTTTTACTGGACGAGTGGGCAAATTGCAGGGCGAGCCGCAGGCGAGTCTTGCAAGCCCGCGAGTCCAGTAAAAGCACTTTTGGGACGTGTTACGAACAATATTTTTTTTAAAACGGGCATTGTTGTACCATAAACTTCATATTATTATTATTATGTCACCTTTTCAACTAAACGTCAAAATATGTCAAGTTATTTTATAGTTTTAAAAAATACCGGTTACTATAGAAACCAATTGATAAATAAAAATGAGTCCGGTAAAAGCTTTTTTTGTATCCTTAATGGAAAACAGCCATTTGATTAAGTAGAATTCACAAAGGAAATGTTTTATTTTACTCATTAGCAACACTTTATTCGTTAGCAACACTTTAATCGTTAGCAACACTTTATTCGTTAGCAACACTTTAATCGTTAGCAACACAACCACACAAAAAATGACATTTAACGAAAAAATTATTCACTATATTTATTGCCATAAAAATTGAATGTACAATTAGACTTTGATGGAAGTAGATTTAGAGTCGCTTCTCTGGCGGCTTCCAAAATACTCTCATTTTCTTCAAACTGCATCTTCTGTTAAAATTCTGTTTTGTTTAATTTGTCGTCATGCGTTGCTAAGGTTACTTTTAATAGGCAACTATGTTAAAGATTGTAATAAAACAATTTTTGTTAAAATATTCTTAGGTTTTCCACGCTTTTCATTAAGGATACAAAAAAATAGCATGTTTAACTCGTAAGAAAAGTGGTCTACTATCTCGTGAAAACTTAATTTACTCGCTGACGCTCGTAAATCAATCTGTTTCCACTCGATAGTAAACAACCACTTTTCTTTACTTGTCAAACAATCTACTATTACCGGACTTCCACAATAACTTTCTGGCCCGGTCCGACAAAATGAGATTTTCTGACCTAAAAATAAACCGGAAAGTACTAATTTCTGGCCGGTTTTAAAAAAACTACTATTACGGCCTAGTACTTAAAGTCGCCCTGGCAACACTTTACCGGATTCAAATTAGGTTATTCAGAAAACTTATCATTAAATCGAATTTTGCACTCATTATACACTACAGACACCACAAGATTACTACAACATACCGTTCTTAACACTTATTTTAGGACCAACACCAACAAACGCCAATATTTTCGAGTATTTGATTTGACAAACACGTCATTGATAAACAATCGGTTGCCATGAACATTTTCGCATATGGCCTTCTAATAAATACACTATCGTATTGATGGCAATTGAAAATTAATATTATGATGCAAGAATTCTTTTTTTTTGGAGAGCTAATGCAAAAAAAACATTGTATGCAATACGTACGCAAATGGCTTTAGCGAACTCATCTTCATATTACGGACTCGACTGTCGCCTTCTCCGGAAACATTACGATTCGTTCGCTAACGCCTTATTTTGCGTACTTGTTACATAAACTACTATTTCAGACAAAATAATTAATTTAGGTCAATAAAAATTTTGCATGGCCGTGAATAAAGTATTCCTTTCCACGTCTGTCGACATCAAAATGGTTATCAAAGGGTCAACATTCCACACTTAGTGCAAAAAATACCCTTTCTACGACTATTTTAAAATATAAGCATCAAATTATTAGCTATAGAGTAGCTGCATTCTTGCACTTGAAATCGAATATTTCATTAGATAACGGGGTTAATAACGACTTTTATTAAAGCAATGCGAATTTTGCATATTTCTATGTATAGTTACAAACTAGACTGGCAGAAAATTGAATAAAAAAGAAAAGGCGTATTAACATTTCATAAACTTTTAAGCTTAAAAATGGTGTTTTCTAATGTATCTACATATACGCAAATTGTAGTCACTTTCGGTGAAAGGGAACTATCAAACAAATACACTAGAAGTAATATGAAACTAAATACACTCTTCAAAATTCGATATAATTTTAATAATAAAAAATATGTGCATATGTGTCAGTAAATTCAATGACACATTTTTGGCAACAACAACACAAAACTTTTACAGAATAAACCATTTTAAGATATATTAGCGCCCAAACTTCCCCGCGCTAAACCGTCCCTGCGCCAAACCGTTCCTGCACCAAACTGTCCCTACGCCAAACCGTCCCTGCCCCAAACCATCCTTGCACCAAACTGTCCCTGCGGCAAACCGTCCCTGCGCCAAACCGGGTCTGCGCCAAACCGGCCGCGCCAAAACGTCCTAGACCGGTTGCCTAAATATTGCATATTGCTTAAGTTGTATTATTTATCCACGGTTTCCTAATTTTTTTTCTGCTGTTGTATTTATACCGATTTTAAGATCGTTCCATTCGTGTGATAGGTACTTCTTGGATTTCTCTTTTCTTTAGTTCGGCACTTATTATATTTTGCAGTTTTAATTGTACGGTCTTTGTTCAGTTTTACTAACTAGTCTTTATATTATGATGTACCTACAGAAATTGCGTTTTTCTGCTGTTTCCGTCCACAGTCGGATTGCGTCATCTAGGTAAAGATTAAATAATCATAGATAAACCACATTCCTGTCTCACTGCTCTTGTGGCGGGCGTACTCTCGGGGAAGCCTGTAATCCCAAGACGATCCGTCCTCAGGTGGCCGATTGGGAAGGCCTTTCAAATATGGGAGGTAGGAAGGAAATTAGACCCTTCCTGGGGACCAACAAGTCTGATGCAGAATGGACGGCGGCAATCAAAGGGTAGGTGCACTCATCAGTCGTAGAGAAGACAATGCATGTAGGGACGATAGCCCGAATAAAGTTTCCCGCTTGTCGGGGGCACAGAAATGGCAGCCCCACTACCGGCTTAACCTGCAACGCGCTCTTAACGCAGCCAGAGGAATTCTACTATTAACTGGTAAGCTCCTAAAGAATATTAGTCAGATGGACATTTTCTTTAAAATTACAAAAATAATGAAGAGTTAAAAATACACGGTAAAAGTGAAAGACGATCAATACCGCTCATGAAATCGCACCAATTTCCCTCATGTTCTATCCACAAGCACGAGAGCACCCGATATTTTCCATTATTGCCATTTATAAGTTTTAGTCGATATTTACTCGTCTCTTAAGTTTCCATTTTTTATGTTCCCTAGTATTTCATATATTTCCTTTTCTTCACTATTCAAATTTGGGTCGCTTTCTGTAGGCGCAGTTTTTTATTCTGATTTCCCCTTTTTTTTCAAGTACACTGATGGACAAAATTAGCGCATCACCTATAAATTTTTGAATATATAAATTTCTTTATCGTGGAGGCTTATAAATCACACATTTTCTGAATCAATTAAACAATTTGTACTTTTTTTAGTCATAACAATGCAAGTTAAGACTTGTTTTGCGCTAATCTGCAATATTGCATTGTTATTGTCTGCAAGTGTAATAGCGTTGTGGGTTTGATTTTCCTGTGTTTTCTCAACCTGTGGTCAGATATTTATTCATTTTGTTCGAATAATGTACACATTGAAATGCCTCCAGTAAGAAATGTAAGTGAGCATAATGCTGTAAAAATTGTCACCTTGATGGAAGAAGGGTATAGCCAACTTGAGGTTGCACGGAAGCTTGCTGTTCATCATACGACCATTGGTCGATGTCTTCATCGGTTTAGGGCAACAGGTTCACATGCTAGGAGACCAAGGCAAGGCCGACCAAGGTCCACAAACCAAATCGACGATCGTTTTATACGCCAACAAGCATTAAGAAATCGGTTCCTCACCGGAAACGAGATAAAAAATCGACTTCAAGATGTTCGAAATGTCGCGATTTCTTCCAAAACAGTACGAAGAAGGCTTCAGGAATCTGGATTGAGTGCAAGACACCCCGCAACAGGACCTCTCTTAACCATAGACTACAAGCAAGCTAGGCTTCAGTTTGCTCGGGAACATGTGGATTGGGATTTGGATGACTGGATGAGAGTCTTGTTTACTGATGAAGTCAGAATAGGCTTAAAACCTTCCGGTGGACGCTCTTTTATCTGGAGAAGACCAGGAGAAAGATACAGCCAAGCATGTATAGTTCCCCAATTGCCTTTCCGTAGGGGGTCAATAATGTTTTGGGGTGGCATTTCTTTCGAGGCTCGTACGGATCTTGTAGTGATCCGATGAAGAACATTAAACGCTCCGTGGTACATCCAGGACATTCTGGAAGAACATGTCGCACCTTTTGCATCTTACATAGGCGACAATTTGTTGCTTATGGACGATACTGCCAGACCGCACCGAACCCAGGTCGTGAACGAATATCTGAACGAGGTTGGCATTCAACGTTTAGAGTGGCCAGCGCGTAGTCCTGACTTGAATGTGCTAGAACATGTTTGGATCACCTTAAACGACGCATTCGACGTCGAAATCCTGCTCCTGAAAACTTGGCTGAGCTGGAAAACGCGGCTCTTGAAGAATGGCATAACATTCCCCAAGATTTCATAACCAATCGTTACCATAACATCCAAAGATGTTTGAGGGAAGTTATTCGAGCTAGAGGCGGCAATACACGATATTGAAACTGAAACTTTTGTTTATTTTAAATTTTTTTCATTCCTATGTTGTCATTGAATATTTCAATAAAATATGGATTATTTTTTTTTACTTTGTTTCATAACAAAATTTTTGGAAATCATTGAAAAACAATTCTTTGTATTCTTCTTTCAATAAATTAAATTGATTTTGTTAAGTATTCTAAGATTGAAAGAATTAATTCAAAATTTATTACGGGGTGCGCTAATTTTGTCCATCAGTATATTTATATTTTGGATGATCTTTTAGTTGCATTCATTTCTTGTATCATTAACAAACCATTTCAGTTTCTTCTGTATAATACATTTTGATTTATATGATTATTTGTATCTGTAGCTGTACACTTTACAGTTTATAGTTTAGTACGTAGAGGATTTAAATTTTAAATACGCTGGGTATGGATCTATAAAACATTCCCGTAGCTTTGGTCCATTACTGCATATATTCATAATCGCTAAATTTGATCCCACAACATTTTGATATCGTTTAATAGAAACGGGTATCATCGCATTGTTAACCTTACAGACATCTTACAACAAATATGAATCTTAACAATACTTACGTTAACGCAAACAAAGAAACAGACGATCAATGCACCAGTTCCTACAACAGCATCCACAGTTAGACCCATCATAAAATAAAGCGCTTTAAACCAATGTGGTGCGGCCAGTATATTTCTTGTAAATATAATATACAGGGAACATATACCTGCGCATAGGTCAACAAGATTTACAGCAAACATAATCAGAAAATGTGGTCCAAGGAATATATTTAGTTTTTTAGCGAGTTGGCATAATTGATAATGACAACGACATAAAATGTATGTTTTTTCTAGAATGGGTGTTCTATTTTCGATTTCTTGGACAGGAGTGTTTGTGAAAAATTTAAAAGCTTTGTTTATGGTGTTGAAACGGGTCGTCATTATCAAGAAATGGGTTGCGATTTGCAAAAATTCCCCTAATTTAATTAGAGCCATTAGGGATAATGTTATTTTTTGATACCACTCTACTTCTGCAATTAATGCCAAAAATATTATTTTTAAAAAAAGTACGCTTATTAGTATTGTTAAACTGGAACCGCACATAATCCGAATAAACGGTTCGTCATTTTTCACACCAATCGAGTCAAAAAAGTAATCGATTTTGGCAATACCCTTCAGGATTTCAACGAGCATTTTACGTTTCCAAAATTGTACAAACAGGAGTGTGCCGAGTGTGGCTGCAAAGTACAACACAAAGACTACCATAAACTGTTTTGGAAAATACAGAGTTACCTCTTCGTTTACGTACACTTTAATGTTGTACATTATAATGAACACAAAAGTTAAAAAATAGGTTGTAAAATAAATCCAATCTTTCGAGCTTGGTTTCAGAACGGCTTTCGTTCCTTGGTTCACATTTACAATCGGAAACAAACCCATCGCTCTGCTTAAAATAAGTCCATGCTTAACTGAACTCAAGAGTTTTCTTAAAAAATCCTCGCTTAAATTGTCAAGGTGTTCCAAAGAATCACTCCGCTTAATAGCTACCATTTTAATAAAACCAAACTGGGGCTACACCAAGAACAACTAAATAACTTTGAATTGAAATCTAATGTAGAAAAATAGTAGAGCAAACATTAACCTAATGTGAATATGAGTGTCCATCACAACAAAAATAGTTCTATCGATTCGAAAAATAATTGTATTGCATGTTACATACAAGCCGTTTGATATAATCTGCCCTCTCATATCATGTAAAGTAGTAAGTATATAATCCAAAATTTGTTAATATTAACTAACAAAGTTAGCAGAATTGTTTAACGTCAGACCACAAGTTACAAGTTCTAAGTTTGAAGTTTTAAGGCATTAACTCATTCTGTTAGCGAGACTTAAAACTATATCCGCCAAAAAAAAGAAAGTATTAGGAGTGACTTCCAAATCGTTACATTACACGAAAACTGGAGCCAGCTAATCAAAAATATATAAAATCATAAGCACTTTAGACCTAATCACCCTTCCGTAGTAGGATAATATTAATTTCATAAAAGTTTACTACTTTAGCGATTATGATAAAACTCTAATTAAATAAAATAAATAATTAAAGAACCCAGTTTGCGATGCAAACCTCTTATACAGGGAATTTTTCTTTTTAGTATACATTGCCTATGTATACTTTTAAAAAGAACGAGTCAATTACTCCTATTATGTAGGCAACCAACCATACAGACAACTTAAAAACAGAAGCAAACGTCACTGTAGTTGTGAATTACTTTGATATGAAGTTTATGTTTGATGCAGTGTCTATATTAAATAGGTAAATCAAAATGAATGGAACAACAACAACGATTATTATTGTAAGACATTGAATATCTATAACAGAAAACGGAAATGAAAATAAAAACAACAGTTAGAACAAGTATGCAAAACAATATTCTAAACGGTGTTAAAAACACGCACAGGATTCTCAAAAAAGTCAGGATTCAAGCTATTGCATTCAGTACGTATGCGATCTTTTAATTTATCAATACTTTGTATTGAAATATTTGTATAAATATTTGATTTCAGATATTCCCAAGCAAAGAAATCATTGAGCGACAAATCTGTAGAACGCGGGGCCAGGGTACGGGACCGAATCTTCCGACCCAACGTCCTGGAAACCTGTCGTTTAGAAAGTTTCTTATAGCATTCGTGGAATGCGGAGGGGCTCCATCTATCGTAAACCACGGGTCATCGATGTTTAAGTTTTCTATTGCCGGAAGGATGTTGTTTCTTAATAGCTCTAAAAATTTGGCTGTATTGAGATTACCATCAATAAAATATGGACCGATAAGCTTATTTTCAACTATTCCTAGCCATACGTTAACTTTTCCAGTGTATTGACTGTGAGCTAAGTTTTGTAAATGGCGGTTAGTGCGGGACCAATATCTAAGGAATAAGATTAGCAGGATAATGGATAGATGAGGAATTATAATACACAACGAAAATGTTGTGAATGACTTCTGCATTGATTGTGAAAGTTGCTTCATCACTAAAAATGATCTTATTTAAAATGTATGTATTTATGTTCATTTAGCAAATTAAAGAATGCTTCACAAAAGATTGTTCTTTTTTCTTTGTCTTCATCGAATAGTTGTTGGTGATTAGAAAATTTGTTCGGTTTATATTTAAATTCTTTTAGTGTTATAAATACCGAGGTTTTAGAAACATTAAAATGTGAACCTATTTCTCGTAGTGATACTATGGGGTTTTCCTCAACGTAGCATAAAATATTTAATTTCATTTCTTCGGTTAAAACGTGATTACTTTTAGTTTTTATTTTATGGGAATTTATTACGCATCCCTTTGATATAGATTTCCTAACAATTGTTTGTATGGTTCGAATACAAGGAATAGGTCTGCCTGGATATTTTAGTAAAAATAAGTCTCTTACAGTTCTTAAGCTGTTACCATTCTGCAATGGCGTAACCAGAGCTGATTCACAGGCAGGTTTTTGTCAATAAAAAGGCGCCATAATAAACTCAAAATTTATTGTTCATGATAAAATGTAATTAAACATAGCTTCTCCGTTTTCAATAGTAGGTACCTATATAATAGTAACAAAAATGTCTTTAACATAATAATATTATATAATACAACGTAATTAAAGATCATAACAATTTCGCTATTCAGTAGTAGGTATAATAAAGAAATATTATAATTAATAAGTTATTATGAATATTAAAAATGTAATCGTCGAGGTTTCAGTTTCTTGAATTCGTCCAACACCAATGTGAGATCGAGTTTTTCAGCGATATCTCTTTCAATGTTCAAAAGCGCTAACGAACTTAACCTTTCCTCTCCTATCGTCGACTTCAAGTAACTTTTTATATTTTTTATCCTGCTAAAACTCCTTTCGGCGGTAGCTGTGGATACAGGAAGTGGTATAAAAATTTTATATAAATTGGACAGACTCGGGTATATGTCTTGCATATCATTAGATATTAGAAACGGTAATATTTCGCTTATATTGGGCTTTGATTCATCATTCGCAGAAAATACTTCGAAATATAACTCCTTTAAATGATCAAATTCGCTCATGACGTTGCTTGGTGTTGGTAAGTCTTCACTATATTTTAGCACTAAATCTTTAAGTCCGCTGACTTGTTGTGGGTCGGAAAAAGTGACTGGATCCAAGCCCTCAAACAAAGTCACCGTTTCTAAGAAATCTTTAAAACGTTCTTCGAAAGACACGTTAATATGGTCAATTAAAACGTAGTAAACTTTACTTTAAAGGATGATTCTGGTTCGTCATGAGAAAGTTAATCAAAAGGACGTTTTTTCTTTCTCGGACCTCGGTCTTTTTTGTTCGTAATTGGTATCAATATTGCAATATGTAGCTAATTCTTTGGCCTCAGCTTCGTATTGATGAAATATTTCGTCTTTTCTCAAATTTCTTATATCATTTTTGGCAGTAGTTATAATGTTTGAGGCAATATTCATACTTATATTTGATTTCTGTAGATATTGTGACAACTGGTTTAATTTTATTAGTACAGCTTCCCAAATTATTACAAATTCAAATTTATTAATTTGAACTAACGAACCATTACATTCGGATATTATTTTTGGCGTGGTGAACTTTACCTTCGATTATTTGTTCTAAAGTCGTTATTATGGATTTGAGACATTTTTTAGCAGCAGTAACTGCATTGTGATGGCTATACCATCTTGTATCGCAAAGCCTTTTTAAAGTCGTACTAAATACTCCCAGTTCCTTTAGTGCTTCTTTTAGCAAACTATGACGTGGCAGGCTACTACTTATGAAAGAATATATTGTTTCTAAACATCCAAAAAGTACTTTAGCTCCTATAGATGAGGATACTGCGTCTATTAATATTAAATTTAAGCAATGAGCAACGTAATGAATATATATAGCTGTGGGCTCGCTATCTTTAATTCTTTTTTGCAGACCGGATATATGTCCCGACGTATTTGCTGCGCCATCATAGGCTTGCCCCCTACAGTTGTCTAGGGCAAGATTCAATTTTTTTAAATATTTTGTAAGTTAATTAAACATCTCTTCACCTGATGATTCTATTAAATTGTCAAATAGCAAAAACCTTTCAACTGGGAATCCGTTTTTGTCCAAATATCTAACTGACAAAGAAAATTGGTCAACCTTACTAATATCGACTGTAATGTCAATTATTTTTGTACAAAATTTAGCATTTGTTACTTCTTTAATAATTGCATTAGTACAGTGCTCCCCAATAGCTGAAATTAATTCGTTCTGTAGGTATTTTTGCACTTAAATAAGATATAGAACCCCTTTCGACTTTCGTGCTTCTGTAAATACTCACATAGGCCGATGTCGTATTTAGATATAAATTTAAGTAGCTCTAGAAAATGACCTTTATTTTGAACATTATCAAGCTATTCAATTCATTATGTCCCCGAACAGGCAAGCCTTGTTTGGCTAAAAAGGATATGCAGTCTATTATAACTGTCAACACTTTTCGATTTTTATTTTGTTCTACATATATCTAGAGCTTTAAGTGCATCATCTGCAACGGTTTTATTATTTTGCAATCGATATTTAGTTGCTAAAAATGTGTTGATAGATTTTTTATGGTTTTCTGAATTTTCATGCAATTTAATTTTATCTAGTCCTTTTTACTTTCCCATACCTTATAGGTATATTACTTTCCCATACCTTATAGGTATAGGGTAAGTATTGAAATCATGAAAATTTTCGAAATCGAGATTTTAACGGATATATCCGTTTTGGGTCTCTAGGAACCCAAAAAAGTGGTTTTTAAAAAATGTCTGTCTGTGGGTGGGTACGTATGTACGTATGTACGTACGTATGTGACGCTCCTACAGCCGAAAGTATTGCTCCTATTT
>JABXWE010063759.1:0-13160 GCA_014611495.1 Limonius californicus
GAACGGAACTTATATAAATATATATATATATATATATATATATAAGCAGCAACATTTTATGATGAAGGTATGCAATAACGTGTACCACGATATGTTAAGCGTTTGAATTCGAATGGCGAGAATGTAGAGAAATAGCTTAGGAGCGTATATAAGATACCAAACACAATACACTTTCTTCAATTTAAAATTTTTGGTTTACAACCCATAGGCCCTTAATTTCCAAATAAGCCTCGTACAATTTGTAAATTACTTTTAGGGACTAACACCACTTTGCTATTAAAAAATATATGCTACTCTTTGAAACACCTTCGAAAGCTATGTTTTGATTACCAGCTTTGTTAACTTTTAACCTGATAAAAATATTTAAAACCTGTATTACAAAATTATATATAATTCCACATTTTGTTCCGTTAAAAATTATTGTATATCTGGAAAGTCTTAAATTTAGGTTGGTAAGTAATTATTAAGCACCAATTATGGTCTTGATCAAACAGACAATGACACGACTTATAAATAAGATATTGATAATTCTAGACGTAGTTACTGAGAGAGAACACCATTCTGACTAGGTAAAGGAAGTAAATAATTCGTACCTAATTTCTACGTAACTTTTTATTGTTGGCGTCGGTGTCACCGACACAATGGTGTACTTCATTATCGTATTTATAATTCATGCAGCCATTGCTACAGAAAATCACCTTATTGTTAATAAGTTATATATATATATATATATATATAAAACCCTAGAAGTGTGCATTGTACTCGAAATAATTTGTTGTCCACTTGTTAGAAAGAAAATTATGTACTTTGTATTACGAAAGAGAAATACCATTTTACTCCGTTAAAGCGAAATGTTTTTCTGAAAAGCCGTAAAACTAGGTTTATATTTAATCGTTAAATTATCCATTATTGTTCTGGAGTAGCGATAATACACTTTATTAGGAAATTTGTATGAGAGAACACAATTCTGCGCTAAGATAATATTTTTACCGGAAAACCTCACAGCTGGACTAAATTGACGTATTAATTTATATTTCACGATACAGAAAAAAAAACTCCATTACAAAGCTGTCTAGATTTCATGTAACAATTTCTATAGTAAAATTCTATGTTGTCATATTAAAATCGAATCCTGAGCACTACACATTCCATGAGTGTTTGTGATTTCTTAGCTGTAGTGGTAGCATAGGGTTTTTAAACACAATATTTTTAAAATATCCACTTCAAAAAATTAAGAAGTTATAAATCCCTAAAACATTACATATGTTTATTATCAACTTAGTTATCCAAACGAAGGGAATTTTTACAAAACTATTTGCAATTGTAGAAGTCTCTTCAAGGTAGAACACCATCGTGCTAAATTGACACAATAAAATTTTCTTAAAAGACGTTGAACCTGGGTTGTTATTTATTGAGTACGGACGGTGCAAACTGCTTACGAGTATATGTATATATATAAATATCTCAAAGAATAACAACAACTTGCTAAGTACAAATTTGAAGTTTCCTAAAATATCTTGTTAACGAACTTATATTTATTTACAATGACACTCCTACTCCTCCTCCTATAACTATTTGTTTACTACGCTACCCTTTGATTGATACAAATACAGAGACTACCTCATGGTTCACTATGAAACTATGAACACATTTGGATGTCATTTCTATGAAAGTATATCTTTTCTTTAAGTAAACATTATCAAGTATTTCAGAACAACCTTAAAATAGGCTCATATTCAAATACTTGTCAAAACCAATATCGTTTATTAAGTGTTACAGGGACAATGCTACGATGTTTCACAAAACTATATAGAATTCTGAAATGAACTCTTATCGAGGAATACCATTTTCATAACTACTACTTTGCCCGTATTTGATTAGTACCTCAATTTTTATTGCTAGTTTGTCGTAAACAATGATATACTATGGCACAAAACTATTAATAATCATAGAAATAACTTTTACAAGGAACACCGCCTTATAAAGTTCAGAAACATCTAATGTACCCACACAATTTTTAAATTGCTCTTACATTACACTTTATTCTTTGATCAACAAGAACAGATATTACAAATCTGAAAGTAATTCTATGGACGGATATCATTCCGCTAATGGTAAAAGGCAGTTAGTATAACAGTCATCTCGCAATTTATAGGTCTAGAGGTAATATGAATGTAGGAGCACCGTTTTGCTAAGTACAAGAATACTTTATAGCACAAACAGAGGCGCATAACTGCTTATATTGAGCAGGACACAGCTAAGAATCCTTACGGTTTTCCTAACAGAACATGCTACCGTCAAGAAGCACCTCAGGAGGATCAAGAAATTTGATGGAGACCCCACAAGCAGACTCTGCAGCCAGGCACCAGAAACCGCAAAGCATATCCCATGCAGCTGTGATGCACTGGCTGGTAAAAGACAACGCATATTCGGGCAAACCCATGATACTAAGACTAGTCTTAGTATCATGGGGCAAACCTACATAGAACCGGAAGACTTTAATACACACCCGCGAGTGACTTGTACGCTTTGCTGCAAAAAAGTAAGGTCACGGATTGGGTGTGAGTAACTACCAGCGTGAACACAATAAGCCTTATAGGCTGAAGTGACCCAGGAGGAAAGGGAAAAATGTGAATGTAGGAACACCGTTTTGCGAAGTACAAGAATATTTCCCCTTAATTTTTTTAAAATAGATCTTATACATACTTATTTAATTTCTCTGTATTTTCAGCGACATAGAGATAATTTTATATCCAATATCAAAACTGTTTATAGTTGTAAAGTAGTTACTATATTGAAGGGCTCCAAGGGCCTTATCAAAACATTTAAAAAAGGGACACATACCAATCATGATAAAGATGATGCATTTATGACGCGGCCATACACGAAGGTAAAATGCGAACACAGAGAACGCATTATCTGCAATCTACTGATATATCGCACATGAAATGGAACAAGCCGCAATTCCCAGATCTAATTTAAAACTTTATTCGCAAATATGATTGTGTGCGTCCAATATGCGACATGATTGCAGCTATTCTTCTCTGGAAACAACATCGACAGTAAAAAGATTGATATAAAATATCTATGCGTGGGGGATACGTTTTCGCGTTGAACGAGCGCTGAATATTTTATGGTTACGTGATTAACAAGCTGTTGTGGAAATTGGACCACCTGGTTTGGAATATTCGGGATTAGTTTACGCGACAATTGTTACCTAAAATAACGCTGCGTGAGAGTTACTTAATTCTCTAACCCTGAATTTCCATTAAAGAAAATCAGATTAATGTCTTGTGGTCTTCACAAAACAAAATGAGAATAATACCGTTATTCCGGCTTTTATATGCAAGGAAAACACATTAAGAAAAGCTGAAAAGCGGATCTGCACAATAAATGTCTATTTAGTTAAAATATCTGGTACTCACGAAGGGTGTTTTAAATGCTGCTTCTATATCGCTATTAATTTTTTTGAAAATGGCTCACTCGGATTCTAGGGATCACTACTATAAATTAACATCAGGTATTAGCGTTAAGCTAAGGCCTTGAGATAGTACTTCAAAAGTTCATATTCATTGAATATATTTAAAAACATATCTTAAGGGAATCAAAGCCGTGTTATAGCGATGGAAAAACTCATTTAGTAAACAAACTTACAGCGAACGAAGCCACTTTGATAAGCCTCTTCAACTTCATCACTTTGTGTTTTTCCTTTTAGATACCATATTATATCAAGAACATTAGCAACTTCAAACCTACTGTTCTGTGGTGTTGAAACATGCAGCTTAATGTGCTACGGCACTGGACTGCATTTTCAAAGAAGTTATTAGTACATCTAAGATGTTTGCAGTGCATCTTTGGCGTAGTACCCCCTAAACAGAATACTATCAACATAGGCAGCACAACTCACATAAGACTGACGTGGTTAAAAAAATCGCTTAGTATATAGAAGTCGGAACACAAAGTTGGACACTATTGCCTAGCTGCCAACAATAAATTTATTTCGCTCCAACCATTGTGACAGATAAAGAGCGACTATGAATAATTATCCAGTGCCACAATAGCTCTTTTCATCAAAGTGCGATATCGTTCTAGTTTAGATCCATGGATCACAGCCTATTCTACTTAATATTTAATTCCATAATATCTATCCAAATTTGCACTTGTGTGATATAATCGAGCTATTCTGGTATAGTGGCCTGGGGTAGCAAGTATCAGTGTCAGGACTAAGCTGACTAGAATGCAGCATCAGTCTTACTAGTGCGGTGCGGTGTTTGTGGGACTCCCCCCTCTACATACTCACAGTGTTTACTTCTCTAAAAAACACTATGCGCTCTTCAAAAATGTATTCAGACCACATGGGCTAAAGGTACACGTTTAAGAGAAGATTCTGTGTCCTATACCACTCTAGGGAAGATTGGGAACAGAATAAAGGGAGTTTAATGGTACATGGTATATAGATGGCTTAAGAAAGGCTGGCTTGGCAGGGGCTGGCATTTAGGAACACAGACCTAGAACCAAATTAAGGCATTCCTTGGGAACATCTGCTACGGTCTTTCAGGCGAAAGTCTATGCACTTCTAACCTGTGCCGGAGAAAACTTGGGCTACTGCTTTGTAAATAAAAACATCCATATTTACACGGATAGCAATGTTGCACTGAGGGCCTTGAGAAACAAAAAAAAACTCAAGGCTGGCACATAACCGTTGGTCGTTTCTACAGACCCTGATGACCAACAACATTGTAACAATATCCTTGGTACCAGGACATGCCGGTATAGCCGGGAATGAAGAGGCAGACAAGGCAAGAAGTGGGGCCGAAAGAGCCCTCATCAGACTAGAACCTGCTCTCGAAGTTACCACCAATACCATAAGACGTGAGTTTCTTATAGACAGTTGCACACAGCCTTTTCAACCTTGGTATTTAATTATGATTCGACGGTATTTATCCAAGAATCCGATTTCAGTTTAGTTTCGCTAGCAGTTCAAGTTTCTCTAAATCGCTTTGTGTGGTATAGCTGAAGTACTTTAGTACACAGGCTCACAGGGTAGTACAAAGTCGCTTACAGCTTTTTAACACTTGGTATTTAGTTATGATTCGACGATGTATCTAACAAAGTGATCTGCTGTTCGTTCAATTTCAGCTTGCTTTCATTTAGCACTTCAAGTTTCTCTAAATTAACGCTTTGTATAATATAACTGAAGACTTTAGTCTGACACGAAAGAAGAATGTTGTCACTTCGTTTGTATTATTTAAAGTACATATGCGTTAGCTACTCAAGTTGTCTATAAAATTATTAGAATTCTTGTTTAGAATGGGTACAAAAGTTTTGATATTGCATATGAAAGATTCTGATCAGCCAGGTCAGAGAAGTGCTTCATATTTGAATTCGAATGGGTATTTCTTCTCGGTAAGTATCATAGCCACAAAACTATCAATTTCTTCATACATCCCAATGTAACAATATCAGGTTTATATATTTTTTTCTTTTTGTTGTTCAGATTGGTTGTGTCCAGTATCGGCTATCGGATATATTCATCCTCTTTATTCTTCTAAACTTCTAGCTCTTGTTGCTTTCTTACTATCATTCCCTTAACGTTCTTCCATATTTTTCAAAGGTCGTCCTATCTACCTATAAGTGTGATTATTTCGATTTCGTCATTCGTAATGAGCAGTGTATCACCAGCATCGCAAAAGTTATAAATCTTTTTAAATCGTACCTTACTGACCGGATTTCTCAAGTCAAAATTAATAACACGGTCTCTGACTACCATCGCATTACATCAGGAGTCCCGCAAGGCAGCGTACTGAGGCCACTACTTTACTTAATCTACACTTCCGACCTGCCAACCTCAAACGACACAGTGATTGCCACATTTGCCGATGACACGGCTATCCTAGCAACTAGTGAATCACCGCAAGCTGCAACCGATCGTCTTCAGCACCATTTGGACCTACCAGGATTGGACCAATCTATGGAGGGTATGCGTTAATAACTTTTACCACCAGACAAGCAATCTGCCCACAAGCCAGATTCAACGACATCCCCCTCCCACCGAAGACAGAAGTAAAATACCTAGGGTTGCATCTCGACGCAAAACTCACCTAGAGCACTCATATTAAAGTCAAAAGAAAACAACTCGACCTAAAACGCAAGAAAATGCACTGGTTGCTGGGGCCTCGTTCTCAACTCTCCCTCGCAAACAAGCTTCTTCTCATACCAAAATATTACAGCGATTCCAATCCAAGACCCTCCGCTTGATCACTAACGCACCCTGGTACATTCGAAAGGATACCCTCCACACAGATCTGAACATCCCAACTGTTGCACACGAAATTCAGAGACTCGCCACTACCTACCATTACCAACTCACAGGGCACGAAAATGTCCTCATCGAACAGCTGTCTAACCCACCCGCAATTCCCCGCAGACTCCAGCGAAATTGGCCACAGGACCTCACCCAGCAACCTCCACAGCCATAACACACCATATCCGGGAGAATAGCGCTGGCTATATCTCCCCACATGACGTGTAATATCTTACCATTTACTTATTACTCAACTCAAGAGTAGATTGTAAATATGCAGTAATAAATTTAAAGAAAAACGTCTACGTGACTCCACTTTTCTGTTACTTTATTACTTTATAATAGCAGCTTTGTGAACACTTTAAATACAAAAGTTGTGTGTGTGTGTGTGTGTGGCTGTGATTCCTATGCATAACTTAAAATTATTGTATAGAATATATTTTATTTTCTGATACACGGCATAGGGTAGCTTGGTGTTTTACTTAAGTTTGCTGTGTATTTTAAATGTTATACAGAATAAGAAGATTGTGTGGTTGGAATGGTAGTCTACTTCTGGAGGTGGTTTATCGGTTTCGGATAAAGATGTTGTCAATTTAGATTTCCCTTCATCTACCCGACGATGTTCAAAGTCTATATAGTTTGCGGATAGGTTGTACTTAACAAGGTATTTGATACTGTAAAACCATTGTCTATGCAAAATTGTATTCAAGTTTCAAAGTTTCTATTGCATGTTCCAATTTCATATTTCTCTACAGCATCTTTATGTGTTCAGCAAATACAAGTTCAATGGAATTATAAAATTCGGGGAGCTTTCCTTCGGTGGTCATGAATTTCGATTGGTACTGATATAATTAAATCGGTTCTCGTGTTACATACAACCACAGGCGTGTAGATTTCATTAGTTACTACAAAAGCAAACCCATTACCACTCATTAAACTGTTTAAAATTTAATCATTTCGGTTTCCCATTAAATTTTTTATATAGACGCTAACAACGATCGCGTATCGCATATGCTTAATGTTTGAAATTTACAACTCATTTAAATGGAAGTAAACTATGAACGTTCGAATTATGTACAACAGTTACACAAATTAAAGTAGATTTAAATCTGGTATTTTACGTAATATCTAAGTAAATGTGTAAGGTTCGATACAAATCAGATTTGAATTCGTCTTGCAGAATTGGTCCAGAAGAAGTACCCTCGACTTGAACAAAGCGAAATCTAAATATAAATCGTAATTTCGCTGCGATCGCGAGTACTTTAAGGCTTGTCATAATTAAATAAGTTGGGGTGAAAACCTATTTTCAGCATCTGGAGCGTTTGTATTCCAGTCGGAGCGCATTGCACGGGAACATTGCGTAATTTCAGAACGTAATTGCTATTTGAATATAGTTATTCATAAATCTGCGGAAGAAACACAATCGGACAAATAAATTTCGTTATCGTTATTATTGATCGAGGTATATAAATTTGGCCCAACGAATTGGTTCTTATCGAATCGGTGGGGAGGAATAGCGTAATAATTTTCGCGAACAAGCAGCTATTTCTGTGTGCAACGCGAGGATGAACGAAAAATCAGTTCATCAGCATTCTGACACATAATATCAATTCAATGGACGCAGCCACGGTTCCAACAGGAATTCTATCGTCTCCATTTAGCTTCGCTTCAGGGTAAGTGTGCGTGACTAGAGAGGGTGCCCGCCCTGCCACAAACCGTAGACTAAGAAAACACAACCGACATTTCCCTGCTTGTCGTTGACGTTTGCATACGAAATGTCCCAAACTTAACATGAATTAAATATGATCTAATATTTAACGAGAAAATTTAGTGCTACGCACGCACTAAACGCTTAGCAATGGAGGAAAGCGCAAATACGTTTAGCATTTCTTAAATTCTTCATAAAAAATTTGAATTTAACTACAGTCGAGTTCTCATACCGTGAACCCCATTTAATTATTTTTTTTATATAATGATATTCTTTCAAGGACCTTCAGGCTCAATTACATATATATTATGATGTAAAGCCTCCATATTGTGATGTTTTCCTTCCAAACTTTTATCATATTACCATAATAGGTACCTATACACATATAATGTTGAGCGAATTATATAATACTATCTTCTAAGCATCTTAAATACACTGCTCAACAAAATTAGGGGAACCCTTCTTCAGCCGTTCATAATTTTTCAATTAAAGACAGACGCAGATATCAACTTTAGTATATTGTTTTTTCAACATTACTTAACAAGGTACAACCAACAAATATGCTCTAGTTAAACGGTTTTCTTGAGGAACACCAAACTATTGAGAAGACTACCAAAATCGAAATGCGTTTTATCACTTAAAATGTAATGGAAATTCTGTTAACGCCCGAATACCAAGCTTTAGTAGCGCGTGTGCCCTCCATTAGCTTCAATAGCAGCCTGGCAACGTAGAGGCATGCTGCGAATAAGACGTTTTAACATGTCTTGTGGTAGATTTCGCTATTCTTCCACAAGGGGCTCAGCCAACCTCTGAAGAGTCTGAAGTGCAGGAAGACGCTGCCTAATGAGCCTGTTGAGTAAATCCCAAACGTGTTCGATGGCATTTAAGTCTGGACTCATGGCTGGCCACTCCATTATTTGGATTTCTTGTTCCTAGAGGAAGTATGTTGGTAAATTAGCGGCATGAACTCTACAATTATCCTGTAGTAGGATGAAGCCATCGCCGAAATTGTTCGCAAATAGCAGAACATGCTCTTGAAGAATCGTCTCAACATAAATTTGTGCGCTGAGACGTTGGGGAACGACAACCAAGTCTGTGCGACCGTCTATACTAATGCCACCCCATACCATGACCGATCCAGCTCCGAATCGGTCCACTTCCTGTATACTCGCGGCAGTGCATTGCTCTCCAGGACGTCTGTACACTCGTATACGACCATCGTAACGAGTTAATCAAAACCGCGACTCGTCTGTAAAAAGCACAGACCTCCAGTGTCGAAATTGCCATTGCACATGTTCGCGGACAAAGTTTAGACGGCTAACTTTGTGATTCCTGCTCAAGCGAAGAGCTCCCTCTTCTAACCGTCTGATCGGAAATTGTCACAGCGGTGGCATTTCGGAGTAGATTTTGTAGGTCACGAGCAGTAGCAATTCGTCCGGCGAAGACAAGAATTAACAATATACCAGTCGTCCCGAGCGGTAGTTTTTCTTTCATGGCCTTGTCCAATTCTTCTGGAATATCTACCCGTTTGTTGGTACCTATGCCAAGCTCTGCAGATAACAGTTGGAGTCGATTGGAGCTGATTTGCTATATATCGCATAGATCGACCGTCTTCAAGCAAAGCAACAGCCCTCGGACTTCAATTTCACTTAAATAGCGCATTTTGGACTCTGAAGCATTAAAAAACTCAAAACTGGCGGCTTTACTGATGAGTTTCAGATGTTTGCTTTGTGGTCAAAAACCACTTTGTTTTGAGACTTTCTTTACATTTTGGCGTCTACGATGAAAACGATCAAACGAATCACCGTAATTCTTTTTGCACTTTGTCAATAAAGGTCTAGGGAATAATATAACAAGAAAAAAATCCTGCTTCCATCATTTGCAGGCGCTCAAAAAAGTGTTCCCCTAATTTTGTTGAGCAGTGTATTAACAAATTTTGTAGAATATGTTGTTGCCTTTGTACAGCTAATGGACAAGATTGTACCTGTATGAAATATAATTTTTTAAGTTAAATTGTTCTTTTACAGTTTAATACATTTTATTTAGCTTTGTAATAGCTTAAAATGTTGCCGACTCTCAAATATATGAGTTTAGTTGCGTATCTAGACATGAATTATATACTTATAATTTATAAATTTTAATATAGTAAATTTTTGGGTACTTCAATATAACTTAAAGAGGTTCAACTGTATATGGTGATCAATTCCGCTGATTTTGTCAAGATATGTCAAGAGATATTTCTCTAGATTATGATATATTATTTTCCCCTGTAATCATGGGCTATCTAATTCAATTATGTTTTAATGCATTCCAAAATTTTCTATTATACTTGCAATCAATGTATTTCTAAAAAGTTAAGAATTAATTTGTAAAATTTGAATACAGTGTTGTAGATAATGAAAAAGAATACTTCCAAGAAAATATTTTATCTTTATCTACTACGCTATCTTTTATTGCTGCAACAGGGACTACAACGTATTTAATGACAAAAAATATATACAATTCCCAATGTAGTTGCTAGAATAATATAAAAAACGTCAAAACTGTGCTCATATTTAAAGAATTGGCAATATAGACTATTAGCACTATAACCGAGAAAATTCTATAATACACCTAGGTCATTTGCTCGCCGCCGTTTACTCGCCACCGTTTGCTCGCCAGCCAATTTGCTCGCTGTGCTAAGTATAACTGCACCAACGCTGAAAATTTATATTTTGTTAGGCACCTTCGTTTGTAACATAATGTAGTACAACTTTTGCTCCATAAATAAATCAATCCTTTACTTTAATTTTTAGATACCATAGGTATAGGGATAGTGGTCTGAGTGGATAACTGTTTGTGACATTTTTGGAAGTTTAAAATGCTATTTCTATATCCATCAAGCAGGTTAGAGATGTTTTGAGAAGTCATTAATTAAAAATAATTAAAAAATATACCTAAACTATATAAAGATATTAGGAACAAAAAAATAAGCATTACCCTAATTGAATGAAAATATAACAACAATATAACCCTGTTTAGACTATCAACATTCATCAGACGAATGTAAGATTTTAAAAAATTACTAACATCATATACTAAATAAAATCTAGAGTGTATTGTATTTTAAGAATAAATTGCTTTTGAAGCATCTGTCTGGCGAGCATTCGGCGTGGCGAGCTAATAGTTGTCGAGCTTAGCGACCCGCGAGCAAACGCCAGGCGAGCAAACGGTGGCGAGCAAGTAGGCGGACACCCAAAAACATATAACACAAACTTATGATATATTTTTTCCCATTATCATCATGGGCTACCCAATCCAATGAATTTTAAATACAGTCGAACTTCCATATAGTAAAACCCCACTTAATGTTTATTTTTCTATATTATGATTTTCTTGCCAGGATCTTGACTTTCAGACTGAATTACATGTAAAAATACCTCTATATTATGTAAAGCCTCCCTATTGTGATGTTTTTCTTTCAAAATTTTACGATGTTACTCAGATGTACAGGTAATGCATTTAGCAGATTATGTTAGAAGATGTCGATAAGGCTGTCAAACAAAGAAATGCCGCTATGGTATTGCTGCCAACAACGTGTCGGTAATCGTAAAAAATAGCGAAAAGGTATTAAAATAGGGAGAGGAGAGGAAAGGAACTTGATTTGGGCTGAAAACAAATTAGGTTATGTGTTATTCAGTTTTATAATTAAAATATCAGCAAAAATATTACATTAACTTATTACATAATTTTCTATGAGCTAATTGTGTGGTTATAACTATGGCAGGAAGGGAATCATACCCAGTGGTATTATCCTATTCAAACAGAGTCCGATGTCAATAATACATAATTTACAGTGCAAGATTATTTATCTAGTTAAACCCTGTGGCCACTTTCGTTTCAATCTTATGTCTGGGGATTCGTCTAGTAATGGTTGAACAAGATCATTTGGGTGGAATTGTAGTCGCTTAAAATATTGCTGGCCATCAAATATATGAGATTAATTTCATATTTCTACGTGAATTCTGTATAGTGAAGTTTCTATACAGTGATTTGTTTGGGTACTTTCCGGCATCACTATATGGGAGTTCCACAGTATATTGCAAACATTTCTATTATACTTTCTTCAGTATTCAGTATTTGTCTCGCAATCTAAAGTTCAATAGTTAGAATCCGAGTACAGGCAATTTTGTTTATTTGAAGGACATATTTGCCTTAGTAGATTCGCCTGAAACCATTTAGTTCTTATAAAATTACAGGTATTTAAAATCACTAAATTATTTTACGTAGGTAATATTTTAATTGCGATAATTTAAACCTGAATGTGTTTTATTAGAAATTCAGCTTTACTAATCAGCCATCTGAATGATTCAATATATTATTGTGTAAACTATTTTTATAATTCAACATGAAATTTTTGAAAAACTATCAATTCCGTTGCTAATCTAATTTTTATTTTATTTGTCAATATTAAACGTGATAACTCTTACTACCAGTGGGGTTTAACGAACCATTGGCAAGTCATAAAATTAAAACAAAATATTAGATGAATAATGAACTGACAGTACACATCAGCCTATTTAGACTCTTTGCTGTGCCATGTCATTATTACACATAATAATCCACAAATTATATATATATATATATATATATTGCTATGAATTTAATAATTAAATAAATAAATAAATTATTACAAAATTAATTTTGAGTTGGGCGCCAAATTTGAGTGTTCTGTCTCAAATTAAATAACAAAAATTGCTATCATAGCATCTAAATAAACTCATTATCTCAGGGAATTTCATCGTGGCTCCACCGGTTAGATAAATAATTATAATATGAAAATTGTTCATAATCTTTTAAATGTAAACTTAAATTTAAACTTATCTTTTTCTTATTGCGTCACTCTGGCCATGATCTAGACACCACTCGTTGTAATTTCTGCAACACCTGCATATTTATACCGCTTGCACGTCTCGTTGTATCGGCCGGAACTAGTTGAAATTAACGATGACAGCTTCCAGTACGCAAAATTCCAAGTTTGCGAAACAAAACCACTGGATTACTATAATTGTTCAGTTAAGTGTTCCAATTTGATAAGGTAAGTTCTTTTATTCTTATTACACTGCAGGATTATTATATTTTATAAGTGAATAAAAATTTAAATTTTTT
>JABXWE010063763.1:0-12456 GCA_014611495.1 Limonius californicus
AAAACGATTCTACTAAGATCAAGATTAGATTCCGTATTTTAAAAATTTAAAATGATTTTGGATTTCAAGAACCAAATTCGATTCCCTATTTGAGAGGCATGAAACAATTCTCGATACTAAGAATCGGATTACGATTCCTGGTTCTACTGAATTATTCCGATTCAATTGCAGGTTTTAGAAACCCAAAATGATGCTTGATTCTGAGAAGCACATTCGATTTCAGATTCTAGAAACGATTTTCGATTCTAAGAATTGGATTGCGATTCCAGGTTCTAGTGAAAATAATTACCGGTTCTGCATATCAGATTCAATTGCAGGTTCTAGAACCGCAAAATGATTCTTAATTCTGAGAACCACATTCGATTTCAGATTCTAGAAACGTTAACGATTCTCAATTCTAAGAAGCGAATTACGATTGCAGATTCTAGTGAAAATAATTATTGGTTCTGAAAATCGGATTCAGTTGCAGGTTCTAGAACCGCAAAATGATGCTTGATTCTGAGAACCACATTCGATTTCAGATTTTAGAAACGATTCTCTATTCTAAGAATTGGATTACGGTGCCCGATTCTAGTGAAAACAATTATCGTTTCTGAAAATTGGATTCAATTGCAGGTTCTAAAACTCAAAATGATTCTTAATTCTGAGAACCACATTCGATTTCAGATTCTAGAAACGTTAACGATTCTCAATTCTAAGAAGCGAATTACGATTGCAGATTCTAGTGAATTATTCGGATTCAATTGCAGGTTCTAGAACCGCAAAATGATGCTTGATTCTGAGAACCACATTCGATTTCAGATTTTAGAAACGATTCTCCATTCTAAAAATTGGATTACGGTGCCCGCTTCTAGTGAAAACAATTATCGGTTCTGAAAATTGGATTCAATTGCAGGTTCTAAAACCGCAAAGAGATTCTTAATTCTGAGAACCACATTCGATTTCAGATTCTAGAAACGTTAACGATTCTCAATTCTAAGAAGCGAATTACGATTGCAGATTCTAGTGAATTATTCGGATTCAATTGCAGGTTCTAGAACCGCAAAATGATGCTTGATTCTGAGAACCACATTCGATTTCAGATTTTAGAAACGATTCTCCATTCTAAAAATTGGATTACGGTGCCCGCTTCTAGTGAAAACAATTATCGGTTCTGAAAATTGGATTCAATTGCAGGTTCTAAAACCGCAAAGAGATTCTTAATTCTGAGAACCACATTCGATTTCAGATTCTAGAAACGTTAACGATTCTCAATTCTAAGAAGCGAATTACGATTGCAGATTCTAGTGAATTATTCGGATTCAATTGCAGGTTCTAGAACCGCAAAATGATGCTTGATTCTGAGAACCACATTCGATTTCAGATTTTAGAAACGATTCTCCATTCTAAAAATTGGATTACGGTGCCCGCTTCTAGTGAAAACAATTATCGGTTCTGAAAATTGGATTCAATTGCAGGTTCTAAAACCGCAAAGAGATTCTTAATTCTGAGAACCACATTCGATTTCAGATTCTAGAAACGTTAACGATTCTCAATTCTAAGAAGCGAATTACGATTGCAGATTCTAGTGAATTATTCGGATTCAATTGCAGGTTCTAGAACCGCAAAATGATGCTTGATTCTGAGAACCACATTCGATTTCAGATTTTAGAAACGATTCTCCATTCTAAGAATTGGATTACGGTGTCCGCTTCTAGTAAAAACAATTATCGGTTCTGAAAATTGGATTCAATTGCAGCTTCTAAAACCGCAAAGTAATTCTTGATTATGAAAACCACATTCGATTTCAGATTCTAGAAACGATTCTCGATCAATTGGATTACGATTCCAGATTTTAAGGGTGAAAACAACTATCGAATTTGAGGGCCGAATTCGTTGCCTGCTCTTAAAATCGTAAGAAGTCTCGATTATAAAAATCGAATTCAATTCAAGATTTTAAAGGCATGAAACGATTCACAATTCAACAAATTGGATTACGATTCCTGGTTCTAGAACCGTAACACAATTTGATTCTAAGAAACAATATCGAAATGTGAAACAATTCTCGATTGTAAGAATTTAATTCTATTCCTATCCTGAGTCTTGGATGCGACTCCATATTTTAAAAAGTCGATTTCGTTTTGTGATTTTAGGACCACGAAACTATTCTCGATTCTTAGATCCGACTTGGATTCCTAATTCCGCAACTCTAAAATGATTCTAGAATCTCAGAATTTTATTTGATGCCAGATTGTAAAACCGCAAAACAATTTTCAATTTAGAGAATTGGTAGAGACAATTCTCGAAGAATTGAATATCGATTCCGTGATTCTCCAGTTTAAGATTATGTTTCTTAGAATCGTAAAACTATTCTGGATTTAGAGACCCGAAGTTCCTTATTCTAAAATGCTAAAATAATTTTTTTCAGTATCAGCTTCGGTTCCCGATTCTAGGACCGTGAAAATATTCAAGTTTCTAAGAACCGGATTCGATGTACAATTCTACAACGGTAAAATGATTCTTGAGTATAAGAATCGCATTCGAATCTCGATTCTAGATTCGTAAAAGGTTCTAAGAATCGGATATCGATTTACGATTCTAGATTCTCGATTCTGTGAATCGACATTCAATGAAATTCTTTTGAAATTGGTTCTTTGCAGAATTGAAATTTTTTCCCATTTTAGACAGCACAATTGACTATATATTAAAAGAATTGCCAATAATTAGAGTTGCCTCGGGTACTAGTTGTGTAGTCTTGATTTCATCTGTCTGTCTAATATGTAATGTAATACGTTTCTTTATTTTCCAGCATATCGAAATTTTGCCTACGTATTACCTAACTTGACAAGAACAATACCTCCACGTAGTCCACACAACATCTACATGCAAATAATACCAATGTTGTGGGCTTCTCTTATATCTCTACGTGTTTTTCATAAAATCGTGCCACGACTTTCCGAGTAGAAATTTCTCTGACTCCAACTTTCTCACACGCAATGCCAATCTGTAGCTTTCAAAAGCAAGAAGGGAGAGATTAGCTGAAATGTTTGAAACAGTGAACAAGATTCTTTCACGTGACTGTTCATTTATTTCCCTGGCGACGGGGATGCTACAGTTTCCGTGTGATAACTCTGAAATTTACCGGGACTTACTAATAATAAATAACTATAGAAATAATGGAAAATGTTTCACAAGTTTGAATACTGCTGCGTTTTGCGCACGCGAGTAGGTTTTGACAGTTAAAAATTACCGCTGGTTTCGGAAGTTTGATGGGTTAATTGCAAATTTAACTTTAATAAATGTAATCAATTTTCAAGTTAATTAAGCTTCTTCACAAAAGCGACCTTATATTTCTAAATACAACAAGAGTGTGGCTCATTTCCATTAATTTCAAATAGTCCAAAGCAAAATAAGAAGTTGTTAGAGCCGTAGTATACGCAAAGTTTACTGAGAGCAATTGAAAAAAAAGGCTGTCTAGGGCCCTTTTGAAACTTAGAACAAAAGAATCTTTTGTCCTTATTCCTGGAACCACAACAAATCGAGCCAAAGAAAGCCCCTTAAGAACGAATTAAGAATTATCTCGCAGATTCACTTAAGGGAAGCGATTAATCACGACAAATTAATTTGCTTTTTAATTGTTTGGATTCTGGATACGCTTTGATAAAATTTTAGTTAATGCTTGTGTGCTTTTCTAATTATCCTTTCCGAGTCGTTTGAAATTTTGATAAGGCATGGTTGGGTCAGACTGGGATTTTATGAATTTTGCAAGAAAGCTTTCCCAAACATTGTAAAAACCAACAATCTCGGTTATTTTCAGTTAGCGGAAGCATTGCAAGTTAATAATTCAAGCTCTTCATAGTCAGAGTGCTTTATCCAAAAGTGGAGATTGCTAAAACCCTCATACACGTCATGTGAGACCCATCCCGTAATTTTCCAAAGTGATTATTATAACTTAGCAACTTCCTGTAATTAGTTATAAATTTCCTGTTAACAAGAAAACCGCTAATTGGTCGTGCAAGCATTAATGAACCTTTATTTCCACCATCTTCAAAAATTAAAGCGGAAAAAAGTAAATTTACTTAAAAAAATAATTAAATTATATATTTTTGTTGTGTTCGATATTAGTTAATCTGATTATTTAATTTTTTTTTAAGTATAGATAAGTAAGATAAGAAGTACTACCTTATGGCTATTTAGCCGGATAAAAGTAAAATAATTTTATAGTTTGTGTATTTATACGTGATCATCTTCTGTTGCTGTTGTAGCCAAAACCAGACTTCCTACTCAACTAGCTTTCTTATTTACTGACTTTTATATACATGATCCTGTATGAAATTAGTGTTGCGTGGGCTTTACATACAGAGCTTTGTATTTCTTATTAAAATGTTCTACTTTCTTCGCCGAAATACGGTTTATTTACCTGCTTAATATAAAAATATGGTTTCTAATGACCGTTTTAAGTTCCTTTGCAAGATTTACATTCTAATTTTGTGCCCGAATTAATGAAGTGACAATCTCTGCTTAATGTATTTCCGCCAAAAATTTGGATTTTAGCTGGCCAGTCGCTTGGCATCTTGATGTCACTAACCCGAATATCGATTAAGTCAGCACCGTAAACCGATTAATGGCAATTGATCGTTAAGGGGCTACTAAAGTGACTCAAAATATGCTCTAATTAGCGTTTTGTATTGCCACCACACCTACGTTAATAGGCGACCTTTCCACTTGCGGTTTCTGTTAGCTAATAGGCAACATATCCAAGAATGATAAAAGTGATAAACAAATAAAAAAATATAAGACCTTGTGATAAAAAATTTCCAAAAATAGTGGAAAAATAGGATAAATAAATCTACTTTTATGACATATATGGAATTAATTTCGGAATTTTTGTCACTTTATAACAACTACCACCCTTTAAGAACACAATGCACACAAACCCAATCTCTAAATTTACTTTAAATTTTTACAGATATGACAATGCAAGATGTCAAGGATGTCTCAGTACTAAATAAGTTTGACACAGGTAGCGACCACCGATTAGTGAGAGCCCTTTTTCAAATAAACTTCAAAGGCATAAGGAAAAATATGGTAGAAGGTTCAAACACAGGAAGGCGAACTATGGATATACTGGAGGAAAATCAACAATTTCAAAAAACACTGAAAAGTGAACTAGAACCATTATACTCCCTGAAGAACATGACAATGGACCATCTAAACGAAAAGATAACATCTAGTATCCATATTGCTATTAAAAAAAAAATCATTGCAAAAAGAAAAAGTAAGTTAATTTACATCTGAAACAACAAAACTGATAGAAGAAAGGACAAAAGAAAGGGACTCACAGAAATATAAAACGTTATCTGAAACTATAAAGAAAGAAACAAGGAAAGATATAAGAAAATACAACACAAACCTAATAAATAACACCATCGAAGAGAATAGAAATAAGAAGGTACTGAAATCGTAAATTTCACAAGGCAAAACAAAAATAATATAACTACGAGAAAAAGCGGAGAAAACTATTACAGAGAGAAAAGGAATAATAAATAAATAAAAAAAAATAAGTTAGTTTAAAAATTAAAACTTTCTGCACCGATCTTTATTCATCCACCCTACCAAATCCAATCCAAAAGCAAAGACAAATTCTAAATTCAGGCCCAGACGAAATTCCCCAGATAAGCCAAAGCGCACTGGCAGAATAGTGAAGTTATACTCCTTTTTAAAAAAGGTGACCACGAAGACCTTGAGAATTATAGACCAATTAGACTACTGTCACATTTGTACAAGCGTTTTACGAAAATCATAACAAATAGGCTAACCAATAAACTTGACTCATACCAGCCAGTAGAACAGGTTGGTTTTCGCAAAGGCTTCAGCACAACTGACCGTATGCACACTTTCCGCCTCCTAATAAAAAAAACAATCAAGTACAATATCAATATTCACCTGGCGTTCGTCGACTATAGGATTTGATTCCCTAGAACAATGGGCAATCATGAAATCCTTTGATAATGCCAGAATAGATGCAAGGTATACTAGACTCCTAAAATCCGTATACGAAACAGCAACAATGTAAATCAAAATAGATGAAGATATGAAAACAGAGAACGTAGAAGTAAAACAAGGAGTGATGCAGGGTGGCAACATCTCACCTAAACTATTCACCCTCGCACTGGAGTATATATCTAAGGATTGAAACTGGGAGAGAAAGGAAATTAAAGTCGACGACACATATATACATTATTTAAGATATGCAGACGGTGTAGTACTGATCAGTGTAGACCCTGACGAATTAAAAATAATAAAGTAGGACTTCAAATAAATATTGCGAAAAGGAAAACCATCAGTACACAGAACGAAAAACTACCGATCGGAGGAGCGGAAATTGAAAAAGTAGATTAGTATATATACCTGGCGCACAAAATCAGAATATATATATAGAAGAAATACCTAGACGAATTGGCTAGAGCTGGGCTGCATTTATGAAACTGGGTTTCATATTGAAAAGCAGAGATGTCCCCTTAAACCTAAAAAGGAAAGTGTATGACAGCTGCATACTTCCTGTAAATATGTACGGACTGGAAACCACGACCCTCACAAAAAGCGTTCTACAAAGTTTTCAACGTGCAAAGCGGGGTACGGAAAGACAAATGCTGGTTGCATATCACAAATGAGGAAATTAGAAGAAAAACTAAAATAACAGATATAATGTCGAGACTGGCAAGGTTGAAATGTGGCTAGGGCGAATGATGACAGATGGGTTATCAAGTTGCTAAAATGGAGGCCGATGAAACGATGGACCAATGACATCAAGGTCACAGCAGGAAAAACTTGGGTTCATAGTGCACAGGATAGAGGCAACTGGAAAAGACTTGAAGATACCTACTTCCATCAGTGGAAGAACTACGGTATATGAAGAAGAATAACAAAGCAATATTTAAGATCTTCAAAATTATTTTCGTGCGAACTGCTATAGTAATGTGCCTTCAAAATGACTGCTTGAAAGTTACAAGGAATTCCGTATGTGCATGATTGAAAACGTAACAATGACAAATTTGGCAAATGCGGTAGTTTAGATATACTCCTTACTACCAAAATTTTGAATTATAGAAACTTACATAATTCGGAATCGGAATTTAATGATCTAAATTAACTGAGGTAAACCTCTGAATGTATGCTCATCAAGTTGTCAATGGAAGTCTAATGGCAACTAACCTATTGACAACTAAAAGCTTGTCATATAGCACATTCTTGTTAGGAATTTTTAAGTTTAACCAGGGGTGGGTTGTCTTCAATGACTGTATTAAATCAAAATTAGATAGTGTTCATTTTCGGAATTTAATGGATCTATATTATTTGTGAATATGTGAATGTACTCATAGTAATTTAATTCTTTATCTGAAGACACTCTCTTTGATACTTCTAAATATATACCATGTGTCGTTTTCGAAATAGAATGGGCAATAATGAATGTACATAATTTGAGATATTTAAAGTGAATAAAATTTTCTTTAAATCTGAATTTAATATTATATTTACTCTGTCCAGTGTATTTTTGATTGCAGCCGGAACAGTCAACTTCGTAAATCCCGGTGAATTTCATAAAACTTAATTTATCTTCAGGGTTTGTTAGTAAGGTCAGAAATGTTTATTTGAACAAAATACAGTATTTTAATTAACCCTTTCCTACATCTTACCAAAGCCTTTATATAAAGGGTGAAATAAAATAGTGACAACATTTTTAGAATTTTCTTTAAAGTGTAAGTTTGCAAAATCATGTAGTTAAATATATTTAATCTTAGTTTACGATTCCTAATTAAAGTATTAAGAATGTAAGGAGATGACCATTACAGGAAGCAATATTTTTTTGGATTTCATTTTGAACACAATCTATTTGCGATATTTCCTATATAAATCTCAAGTTCTAATGCTTTAGCACTTTAATAAAATTTAATCCTGTAGATTACACCTTCTATGTATGTGTTATAAGCCTGTTCAACGTCTGATAGTTTCTCTGGTTGTAAAAATTATACTTCAAAAGGAATTTTTGAGTAACTGCCTGTAAAAAGAATCGTTACTGAGTATAGCGTCTACTTTTTGGAAATAAAATATATAGTGTAATATAATCAAATTTTTATCTTCATCAACTTAATCTACAATAAGTTCAGTACGTCTTCGACGAACTTTTACGTGTATTTAATGTATAAGTTATTAATTTTTGGTCAATTAGCAATAGACTTGATGAAGAGCATATCTTCAGAGTGAAGGTTCTTCTTCTTTCACGAGACTTTCAGCCTATTTATAGTGAATTCTTGTATAGTCAGTCCGCCCCTCCCGATATTGATATCGTGCTATTTAACTTCTGTTTTGCTGGTCTTCTTGCTTGTCTTGCTATTTTACCCATTTTTCATCATCTGATATTTTTATACTTGCATTAAAGGATATTCTTCTTTGCATTCCCTATTTAAGTATATCGTCCACTTCACATATTCTTATCTGGGTGTTCGGTACTCAGTCTGGCAACGTTTTGTTCGTTATTGATCGCAGTGTTTCCGTTTTTCTTGTTCGCGCAAACCTTTTTGTTTTAACTGTGTCAGCCCTTGTTTCTGTCGTGTAGGTTATGACTGATTGTACGTGTTTGTTGTAAATTTTAACTATGCTCATACATTTGTTCTCCCAAATTATATCTCGGAGACAATTTAAGACAGCAGCAGTTTTATGCTCGAACTGGCACAATAAAAGGGAACAAAATTTCATTAACAGGAAAAATATTTGATATTTATTACTGCAACGTCTTAGAAATTTCGGAAAACAGGCGGCAAAGACTTCCAAAAGAAACTGCTTTCAATTCACCGGTTACATTCTTCGTAACATCTTTGACATCTTGAAAACTGTTGTCATTTTAGCCAAGAAAAGAAAGCCTGCTAGCAACAATTCACATTGATAGGGTAGGTGACTGATCTCAACAATTCCGTGTTTAAAAAAAACTTTACCATCAGTGCAGAGGTAGCAGGTGCATCGATTCAACATGAAATTAACTATTTACTGCGTGTTCTGCGGGCACACATGTTTCATGCATCACATCTTGTTTGCAGGAAAAATTAATCGGCAAGGTTTGGATTCTA
This sequence comes from Limonius californicus, assembly GCA_014611495.1. NCBI lineage: Eukaryota > Metazoa > Arthropoda > Insecta > Coleoptera > Elateridae > Limonius > Limonius californicus. The sequence goes on from JABXWE010063763.1 coordinate 9,105, forward strand.
GATTTTTGTAAGCGAAACTTTTCTGGCGTTGGTATAATTTCACACGCTCTTGCATTTCGTTTCACGTTCGTAATAAAAGACCAATTATCACAAGTGACAATGTAGTTAAGAAAATGTACATTGCTGCGACAAATCTGAACAAAGTCTGCGTACGATGCAACTCTTGTCTATAATCATTCGTAAGACTGTGTCGGATGAACTATGCACAGATCTTCCTCTTTCTGAAATCTTCTGTAAAGTTTGTTGAATCGTCTCCTTATTCATGGGTAAATTTATGTGCCATCATTCGCAAGGTCATTCGGTGATCCTTTTCCAAAATTTCACGAATCCCTGCGACCGACTCTTTATTTTGCAAGATGGACCAGTACCTCATTCTAGCGTCGTGTTACACATTCTCACGTGCATCTCTGAAATATTTAAATAATTTGTACACGCTACTACCACATAAGGAGTGCCAGTGTGGTCCAGTGGTTAGAGCACTGGACTCCGGTGCGGTAGGTCGGGAGTTCAAATCCCCGACTCGATGCCTGGCGAGCGACGTACCCTGTGTTGCTCACCACATCACAACGTGTCATTAATTTGGCACTCAACAACCGGCTGTGAGAGCAAGGATACGGGAGCTGTCTGAGCTTCCGCCTTGCAGGCCAAACCCCTTCATGGGGTGTAGAGCTCACCATTATTATTACTACTTAAGGTGGTATCACTATACACAGTTTTTAACCATTCATTCGTTTCAGTTGGACTTTACTCTAATTTACAGTAAAATTTTAAAATCACTCGTGGCTCCATGAAGACTGATAGAAACACGATGGAAAACAAACAGTTGCGCGATTTTCCCTTGACCAGCCTTTCATGGTGAAACTGTGAATTAATGTGTGCTTGATTTACTGTTAGTTTAATTTCACGGGACTCCAGTGCTGCAGCTTGAATTCGAGATTAAGATAGCCAAACTACGTAAATTAGCTTAGATAAAGAAGACGATATATTTGTGTTAGCGTTGAAGAAGGCAATATAGTTCCAGAAATACGTATTTACCTTTTACATATGTATAAGTGGTTAGGAGTTTTTGTAAGTGTTTGGAAGGTTTGTCGAAGAATAGCGTGGAATAATTCGAACGGGATTAAAGTTGGAGATCTTGCGGGCCGTTTTATTTTTCCGAAGGGAACCAGGTTAAAGAATGTTTGCAATTATCGAGTAGCAGTTCATAAGAGCTTTTCAGTGAAGTAGCACGAGGTGGGTGTTACCTTATCACATTTTTAAGGGGTAGCTAGAGCTTCAGGGGTTAAATGGGAAGGTTGCCTTACGAGTCCTGCAATTTTCAATATCTCTTTTACTTCTAGAGATATAACACATTATATGTTTTTAAACTGACACCCTGTGTATTAAATACCGTGCTGAATAGCTTCTAATTTGCTAATATTTGGTTTGGTTCATGACACGTAATATAATATAAACAAACTCCACAATCCCATAATAAAACTTTATTCTGAAACCAGAATTCTCAGATCCACTTTATTCTTAATTTTTAAGTGTATGATGGGAAAGTGCACCCTTAGCTCGCCTAATGCCAATTTCAATGCAAATTTTGCACTGGAAAGTGCGATAACGCGTAGCTCCTAATCTTAAGACGTTTTTAATCTTAATTTTATTAGGTATTAAACGCAAGTGTTTGCTGCTATCAGTGCGGCCACACATTTACTACTAATTATACTCCTAAGATAAACTTCTTGCAGATCGAATCGCGTTGTTTTTATTGTATGGTTAAAAATATCTTTTGTCGCATATACTTTATTTCCCTATTAAACTTTGTGTTTATTTTCCCTGCATTAGTCTCCTTATGATGATGTATTATGAACAAAATAATATAACTACAGAATTCTTATCTTTGCGCAAATGTAAGCCATTTTAAAGAAAAATTGTCTTTACTTCCTCTTTTACAGAGAAACTTTGCATTGCGATGCTGAGACTTTTTATCGTAAATTATTGTAGTAATTTTTCTTCATCACAGACATCTTATCTTCTTAATGCACTCAAAATACAGGTTTAACTAAGAAGAAAGAACTAACGTGCGTTGTAATATTTTATACAATTAAATTCAACTCGTAATAATTTAAAGAAGTTGAAGAGGTACCCATTATTGAATTCAATAAACAACGATATAGATATGGGTATTCACAGAAAGTTAATTATGGATTTGCAATTATTTTATAACATCGTCAAAAGTATATTCACAATAACATTCCACTTATTGCATATTTTAATTTTAATGTTGTTTATAGCATGTGATCAAAAAGTTTTCAAATTATGATGAGCTATGAATATTTTCTGCATGTCTGAGACTGAACTATAAACAAATGCCAATTTAAACAACTGGCAAATTAAAATAATTTATTCACCTGTCAAAATCTGCTTAATCTGGTTGTTGTAATTTGTTTGTGGTGTTGGCTAAAAAAGTATTTATTTTAATTTTATTTGAAAAGGGTTTTTACTTTTGAGCAAGAATAGTTCATGATTGAGTATTATGTTTTGACTGCTCAAAAAATTAATAGTGAGTAGACCTACTACGTTCCAAATTGATTTGCAGAATTTTAACAACAGCGTGTGTTCCAGTAGCAAGAATTTTATAATCAACTAATCTACTCGGACGGTTATTTCGTGAAACCTGGCTGTGTTACCAGGAACGAAGCAGCTGGTAGGCTTAAAAACGAACCGATGAGATTGCTGGAAATGTAAGACAAATAATCACCAATGCTTCAACAACTTTTTTCGGTGTCTTATAATACCAAGTTGACTTTTTATTCGGAACTTGCACAACTATATTAAAAGAAAATATGCATATGTTTCCATATCGAATGAATGTCGTGCACGAACTATTTCCACAAGATTTTGCACAAAGACGACAATACTGTCACTAGTTTTTGAACCATATCGTCAACGATGATTTATTGAACAAAACTTTCTTTTCGGGCGAGTCTATGTTCCACGTACCAAATACGTCAATTCCCAAAATATGAGAATGTGGAGCACGGAGAATTTCCATATATTCACTGAAATGTCACTACATCCACAAAAACTTGGAGTAGGCCTTAGTAGGACAACATTGGTAGCGCCATTTTTTTAATGGGACCCTGATAGCAGCCTTGTATCAAAAAAATTCTGCTTCCATTCGTAAATCAGTTGCACGATGACGAATTGCGGTATGGTTATTTCAAGATGGTGCAACGGCCCATGCAGCGCGAGATACTTTAAACTTCCTTAGTGAGTTTTCGAAGATCGAGAGGAAATACTTTTAACATATGACCTCGAAGATATTGACCCACCTGAAAAATTCGATTCTCCAAACTTCGATTCA
>JABXWE010063765.1:0-15416 GCA_014611495.1 Limonius californicus
CGGGGGGGGGGGGGGGGGGCGGTAGTATGAATGAATGAGAAAAAAAAAGTTTTTAAAGGCAACTAAAACTGATAATACGGTGTAAAATATTTGTTTTGCTGCCTATCTGCCACTTAAACATTGCATTTTTCAGTTTGTTACGACTATTATTAAAAGAAATTAATAAATCATTCGAAGTACAAGTACAACATACAAGGAGTGTTCAAATTTAAACAGGAATGTTTAACTTAAAGCCCCATCTGAAGACAATTCCATAAATGGAATTTATTACAACTTCGGTTAATCGTGAAAATGAAGCAAAAATTAATGCTCTGAAGGTAGGCACACGTACTAGCGATCTGCGATTTCTGCAAATTTTTACGGTGTTATTACCAGTTAATTCGTGCAAGAGCGATTTCGTTCGCAGAAAGTACTAACTTTTGCATGAACAAATAGGGTGTGTGCATGTAAACTTGGTAATGGTTCTAACGTTTCATTCATCATCATAACCTAGTTCTATAGTCGAGTTTATCTTGTGAAAACGGCGGTTTGTACTCGTATTTATCTTGTGTTTACAATGAAAAATATCATCTATAAATTGCATGCTGAACGGAGGAAGAAGGTTGTGGCGGTGTGGTTCGTTTCCACAGCCAACACATCACACGAACGCATGCGCAGGTCAAAATCCACAAAATATTGAAATCATTTCACGTTTTGCGCAAATCGCAACATCTTAAAATAGTAAACTACCGCTTAAACTGCGTTCAAATTTGACCAATCAGAACACACATCGCATTCTGCAAATCGCTAGTACATGTACCAATCCTTAATCAGCAAGACAGGCAGGTAACAGTACGTTCAATTTCTCAAAACGTACAGACTAGTGTCGGAAGTGCACCACAGAAAACAAGCTCAAGTATCGTAAGACGACTGCCAGGTGGATTCCGCGCTTGTTGATCGTAGAACAAAAGTGGAATCGTTTGCAAGTCGCTTCTTCTTTACTGCAGCGACATGAGAGAGCAGATTCATTTTTGGACTCATTTGTGGCAAATGATGAAATCCGGGTACATTATTTACTCCTGAGACAAAACGTGTAAGCATACATTACATATCCAAAGCCAAAGAAAACAAAAACTGTGTTGTCAGCTGGAAAAGAGATAGCAAAATTTTTTTGTCATTCTTAGGGGATGCTGTTTGTTGATTTCCTTACAATTAATGTAGATTATTATTTGAAGGTGCGGTGGTAGCCCAGTTCGTAGAGCGCTCGCTTTCTGAGTAAAACGTCGATTCTGGCTTGGGTTCGAAACCTAAGCACTGTTAAAGAATATCTAAAAATATTATTCAGTCAGTACATGCTGCGCCATCTACTGACATTTGCAGTAACTCTAACTATGATGTATGTTTTTGTTCCAACGATAATAAAAATGGAGCCAGTCTCTTACGAACTGACAGATGCGAAACATCGAGTTTACTTTTTCCGTCGTTCCCTCCTAAAATTTTAACAAGCACTCCTATGCAGATTTATAAAAGCCTTGTCCGCAACCCACGACACACAATTTCCCAATTCGGCTTGCAATCGTGGGATTTTAATGCTAAAAACCTTCTCTGGAATTTGTTGTTCGGATTCGACGTTAAACTGTGGGTTCCCCGTGTTTCTATCTTAGCGCTGAGGAGGAAAACGTGGTGGAGAAAAGGCCGATGCCCAGCAGTGAGACAAAAAGGTTGTAAATGATGATTATTCGAAACTTTTACGCGATAAAATTAATCACTCGATCAGGAACAAACGGAAGAGACGACAAAGTTCTATTTGCTTTCTTCGAGACAATGCTCGCCCTCATATCGCTGCAAGAACAGTTGAAACCATAAAGAAACTTCCGCGTGCAGCTTACAGTCCTGATCTAGTTGCCTTCGACTTGTGTTTGTCTGGACTACTAAATTAATTTTTAGCCAGGAAAAGATTTGTCAAATAACGAAATTATTGAAGCTGTTCAAGAGCTGATAAGCATGGAACGTATCCAGATCGGTGGCGGAAGTGCATCGTTAGGCAGGAAGACTACATCGAAAACTAATATATTTTTCATCGTTGTTATACTGTCATACCATTTTTATAAATAAATTCTTGTTTAAATTTGAACACTTCCTAATTTTCATAAACAGATGTGAAATAAAAGTGTGTACGGTGCCATCAGAAATTCCCGAACACCACGTGGGCACCATAAATATCCTACTAAACTGTAGTAAAACTCGAACAATGATGTTTAATTAAGGAATTAATAAACAGGAAGCTGATTTGTAGGTTTAAACCGTAACATTAAGATAAATATTATAATGTTTATTTAAGAAAGAACCGTAATAGCAGGGTTTAGATGAACGCTATTTTAAATAAAACAAATTCGTCAAACAACAAGATTCCACAAACAGAAGAAAACAAGAAGTTGTCGTTGTTTAATGTGGTAGTATTGCACAAATTTTAGATACTTACCATGGTGTTCAGGAATTTGCGAAGGCACTGTATATTCACAGGTTCAATCAATTGTGTGTGTTCGATATCTCAAAACTGTAGATATCTCTTTTTTAAAGATATACTGAATAATCTCCTCATTATTGATTAAGTGAGTTCTAAAAAAGGTATGTTGCATTTTATATATACTTTTAGTTTAAATTTTTCCAAGCATTCAATATACTGTCTCCAGGAAAATATATTGGAACAATTTCTCATTTGTTAGAAAATGTCATTTTTTACAATTTTGTTCAGTTTTTGTCTAACTTCGCCTAGTTAAGGTGTAAAATATAATCTAAAAAGGAGGAGAGAAAACGTTTTCCCTTTATCACGTTCTACAATTACTTGTTATTCTTACTTTTTACATGCATTTTTAAAATATAGATGTCGCAGTTCTTGGAAAATGAAATTTTCTAGAGCAGATCTTGCAGCATTAACAAAGGAATATGCAGAAATTTCATGCGTTTATATCAATTATTGTTTTGTTTCATGCTCGTCGTTTACTTTATATAAATATATAACAAATTGATCTATATATGCACAAGAACAAATTAGGGTTAAACCTAATTTTATGCCTATTTTGTCTCTGAAATGTACTTTTCTTAAAACAACATATTTTCTTTTTTCTTCAATAATGTATTTTTCGAGTTTTGATATGTACAAAGGGCCGTAAGAGTCACTTTAACAATGTGAAAATAATCATAAATACTTTTTCTACGACTGATAATTTACTATATAAAAAACTTTTTGGCGCAGAGAATTATGAAGTTTCTTCAGAAACTAAGAATCGTTTGAATATTCCCGCCGAATAAGGGGCGTAGTCAATTTGGTGCATTATGGGGGTGCTTTAGGGTTGATGAGCTAGCCACACGCCACTTTGCCGTGGGTTTGTCATTGCATTCAGATGTGTAACATAGCGCTAAAATGAACACGACGATTGAAAATCCCGCTAAGTGAAGTGTGCGCTGTAATTAGTTTTCTCTGAGCAAAATACGAAAACACTCTCGAAATTAACCATCAAATACGCGTGGTTTATGGTCCAGGCATCAGGGAAAGGTCAGACACTGCTGTAGGAATTTCAGAGATTACCGAACAACCGTCAAACCTTCTGTTGTCAACGACTACCTTGTGAAAACGTGAACTAGAAAATTTGTGATCATCGGCGTTTCAAGATTTCGGAATTGGCCGCAAATTGCCCGGAAAATATGGGGGAGTTATATCAAATGTGATGCAACAAACCCTAACCACCTTAGAAGGATGTTGCCAAAGGGAGGGTTTGTCGGTTAACTTGGCAAAAACCTCAGTTATAGCGTTCACGTAGAGAACGTACCTAGAGGGGGCTAAATCTGTGTGGACAAGATCTACAAAGGGCAAGGGAAGTCAAATTTCTGGGGGTCACGTTTGACATCAGACTGCCTTTCAGAAGCCACCAGGAAAAATCCATTTCCAAAGCCACACGAGCCGTATGGGCCTGTAGAACATTGGTTGGCAAGACATGGGGCCGAAAACCAACGATGGTTCTCTGGTTGTATACTAAGGTAGTTCTACCTACAGTTACCTTCGCGTCTCTGGTATGGTGGCACACAACAAGGGATAGAGACGCAAAGAATATTCTCAACAAGCTACAAAGGCTAGTATGCTTGGCAATTACAGGGGCGATGAACTCAACGCTCACTGCATCAATGGAAATGCTGCTGGGACTTATGCAGGACACCTAGTAGTGGAAGCGGAAGTACTTCTAGCGGTATACAGAATGAAAATAGATGATCACGGGAGGATCCTCTACATACCGAGATCTTCGAAAAAATTAACAAAAATCGTATACTAATTATCCGACAGAATCAGCACTGTTTCGACTTCAGGATGCCTTTCAGGGTTGTGGTGGAAGACAGGATTTGAAGAGTCGAACTGGCACCATCTGGTTTGCAGAAGGGCCCAAGAATGAGAACAGTGCGGGACGTATATCTGTGAGGCGAACATAGAAGGCTTTAGCATGAACCTGAGAACTCTCACTACCAATTTCCAGACGGAAGTGCTTGCTATCATGATCTATTCAAGGATCATGGTAGAATAAACGAATCTACATCATGTCAGACAAGCAAGTTCTAGGAGATGTAGAAGTATGCACATTCTAGAGTAGTTTTGGAGTGGGTGCGGACACAAAGGCTTGAAGGCAACGAAAGGTCAAACAAGTTAGCCAAACTGGGATCTGACAATCCAATAGTCGGTCCAGAACCCACATGCGCGATGGCGTATCTGCCTACAAAAGCAGACGGGCAAGGACCTTCTGAGGATACAACATGGGGATTCAAGGGCTGAGGTGATTGCGGATTATGAACGACCTATCCAAAAGCTAACTTGGGACAATACGGCAATTAAGAAGGAAAACCTGAGAGTGAAAACAGGACTGTTTACAGGACACTCACATCAGGAAATTGGGATAGCAGAAGATCCAACCTGCAGATTCTGCAAGGAGAAGAAAGAAACGCCGCTGCACATTCCATGCGAATGCCCAGCGCTGGAAGCCACACAGCAGTATCGTCTCGGAGTGCAATTCGCCAAACCCGAGGAAATCATAAACTCGCATCCAACAACATCCTAAAATTTATTAGGAGCGCAGGACTGATGGCAAAAATTTATCTAAGGGTCACACAGCTTCAGTGTGGTGAGCTTTCAACCACCCTAAGCGAAATAATATGTTGACGGGTGTTCACAAAAACTAGCGAATAGACTCTGCACTGACCTTCCTGCGTCGCTACGCAATGGATGACGATGAGTATCGAAATCACATTGTGACTGGCGACGAGATTTTGCGTACACACATTTTCAAACCAAGCCACAATCAATGCAGTGGAAGGGCGTTAGTCAGAAAATTCAAGCAAATTTTCAACACCGAAAGCTTATTTTGTTTGAGACAGGAAAGAGGTATTGATGGTTAATTTTCTGGAACGTGGCAAGACAATTAATACAGACGTATGTGATGAGAACTTAAGAAAAGTTGAGAAGGGCGATTAGCATATGACAATATATCGCAAAAAAAGTATTTACACCACCAGACCATGAACTTTCCAAAGAATTCACGCAACACGAAATAACTGCAGTAATCAGAGAAATAAAACTCGGAAAAGCAATGGGAAGTACTGTATAATAGCAACATAAGTACTACGTAACCAAAGCCGTGATAAACCTGTACGAAGGCCATCCAGTAATGGTATAGGTAAGACCGGCACTGATCCCAGCATTTAAAGCAAACAAAGGAGATACAACGATGCTGTACATCTTCAGCACTCTTTAAGATATACATAAATAAAGCGTTAGAGGACTGGAAGAGGAAATGTGGAGGGATGGGCATACAGATGAGAGAAGGTACACTATATACACTGAAATTCGCAGAAGACTAGACAATTATAGCCCAGGATCGAGATGATATAGACTATAGAGTATATGACAAGAAAGATAATAGAGGAATATGACAAATGGGGGTTGAAGATGAATGTCCAGAAATACCTAAAAACTGAAGGACTTGCGGACGATCTGACATTGGACACCAGAGGAATCATAAAAACATGTGAAGAATATACATGTCTGGGATCGAAGATAGGAACGCAAGGAATGTACGGCGCAGAAATGAAAGAAAGAATGAAATCCGGTATTAACCTAATACGAACATTAAACGGAATCCTTTGGAAAGCAGACAAAAAGGACAAAAAAACAAATTTATAAGACTATGGTACAAAGCGTAATGTTGTATGGTTCTGAAATTGATCATTGAAGGGCGGCACGAATATAAGAAGGGAAAGGGTAAGAAATACGCGAATACGGGAAATAATAAAGGTGAACATGATATAGTTGAAGAGATAGACATAAGACAACTCATGTGGTACGGACATGTTCAGAGAATGAGAGAAGACAGGCTCCTGAAGAAAACAATGCAATGGGCGCCACAGTTTATAAGGAAAAGAAGCCGTTCAAGAAAGGAATGGCAACAAAGAGTACAAAAGTCTACGCAAGAGGAGGGTCAATGATTAAACAGAAGTCAATGGAAAAAAAGATATACTGAACACCAAAACATCCAGATAAGCGTTAATAAAACCGGAAAGAAGAGAAGAGAAGGATGATTCAGAACAAAAGGCGAGGATGCTGACCCCTGGAGTCGTGCTTTTGCACTGTATAGCCCGACCGCACGCGGCAACTCGCACTATGCAACCCATTGAGCAATTGAATTGGGAAATTCATATTCACGCCCTGTACAGTTACGACGTAGGGGCAAGTGACTGTCACCTCTTCCTACATTTTAAGATTTTTTTACGAATCCGGGACCGTTTTCTAGTCGACCTCGACCTCAAAACGCCAGTACAAAATTGGTTTTCGTCATTGGTGGCAACTGTCTGTGACGAATGTATACAAAAACTTGAACCACTGTATGATAAGTGTTTAAATTCGAATGGTGACTATGCAGAAAAGTAGTTTAGAAGTATATCAAGGTTTAAGCATAGCAAATTTTCCTCAACTTCGCATTCTTACATTATTTCCGAATAAGGCTCGTATTTTTTACACCTCAAAAGTGTATTTCTGTAGTCTTGGAAAATATAAAAAAATTGTTTGATAATTAAAAACATATTAAAATATCTTTATAAACAGAGGATTTTTATATAATAAAACTATTTTTACTTTCTTAAAATGGTCCAAACAGTTCTTGAAATAATACTTTTTGAATTTGTTAATATTAATAGTTGGAGTATGTCAGAAACATACAGAATTCTAAGGCCTGTATGACACGGCACAGAATTTTGATCAAAACTTTGTACAAATTCTGTAGATTCATGTTCTAAAACTTACAGAATTTTGTACAAAGTCGGCGTCGCATCGATGCGCAAACGAGCAATTTTTAGTGTTTGTTAACAATCACAGAGGACAGAGAAGAATATGTTTACCACGTATATAGCCCGCTTGCCGACACTCCACGCACTTTCTCTTATTTCACTCGCGGTCTTTATTGCTGCAGTTTGTTTGCTTTCTCGTGCGTTCATGTAAAATAAATAAATAAAAGCACTACGAACTTATGCATTAATCTAGGCGGACCAGGTCGTACGGGGTGACAAAATAACCTGGGCCATAAATTCCTTTCTTCCCTTCAAGTGGACGCTGTCTTTCCAGCCCTATTGCAATGGGGACTGGACTTGATACTTGCTCACCTGATGCGCATCTACCGGGCATGTATCGCTTTTCGATATATACTGGAGAGCTGGAGAGAGGTGAAGGTAGTTTTTATACCTAAACCAGGGCGTGACGACTACTCCCTAGCCAAATCATATAGTCTTACATCCTTCGTACTAAGACGCTTGAGAGACTTTGTGACAGAGAAATAAAGGAGAAGAAGCTTGTTTCACACCCACTGCACTTGAACCAATCTGCTTACATCCCAGGGAGAATCGGCGCTACACGCTGTAGTGAATCGAATTGAGAGATCGCTAGGTAATAAAATGTCTACTCTGCGAGTTTTAATTGGTATTGAAGGAGCCTTTGACAAGGTTTCCTTTGAAAGTATTAACTCTGCCTTACGTAGACATGGAGTTGCAGCTATTCTCTGTGAGTGGGTAAAGCACATGCTTACGTTGAGAGCAGTGCAATTTAATATAGAAGACAGCTCTATCAGAGGTGTAGTGATGAAAGGCTGTCCACAAGGCGGAGTTCTACTGTTGGGGAATACAGTGGTGGACAGCCTTCTAAGCTAACTCAATGATGCTGGGTTCTTTACCATAGGATATGCGGATGACATTGCCATCCTCATCACAGGGAAATTTAAGGGCACGCTCTGCACCTTAATGCAGACGGCTTTCCAAATAGCGGAAAAATGGTGTAGTGATCAGTTCCTCTCTGCCAACCCCTTGAAAACAGAAATGGTACTTTTCATGAAGAAAATGAAGGTTGGACCTTTACGTACACCTCTACTATTTGACACTTCTCACAGCTTTTCAGATAATGTCAAATACCTGGGAGTTATTTTTGATAAACAGCTGAATTGGGAGAAACATTTGAAAGCTAACACTGAAAAAGCATGCATGGCTTTCTGGCAGTAACGCCGCGCTATAGGTAAATCCTGGGGACTCTATCCCAGAATTACCTTGTGGCTGTATACTGCCGTGGATGGAATATCGACCGCGTTTTTAAAGATGGTAGTGGAAGAACTCCCTCAACATATAAAACATGTTGTAAATGAGATAATGAGAACATGCGAGTTTCCTAGAGAGTAGAAAATAGCGAAGCTGGTGCTAATCAAGAAATCAAACAAGCCAGAAAATGAACCAGGATCATACAGGCCACCATGTCTTCTAAACACAATGGGGAAGCTCCTAGAACAAGTGATCGCTGGGAGATTAGCAAGAACTTAGAGATGGAGAAGACTTGTCGCACTCCCAATACGGCTTCAGGGAAGGGAAATCTACAGTTCAACCTATAGAAAAAATAGTAAAAATAGCAAAGAAGGAGATACAAAAGTCCCTAAAAACAGTAAAGCTATGCGCACTTATCACCTTAGATGTTAAAAATGCCTCCAATACAGCTTCATGGAAGATAATAGTAAAAGAGCCCAGAAGAAGGAACAGATCTCGGAATACAATAGAAATCATAAAAAGCTACCTAAAACATAGGAACATAATAGATGAGGAGGGCGAAACAATGCCTATCACCGGAGGAGTCCCACAGGGATCAGTTTTAGAACCAGTGCTATGAAATGTACTGTTTGATGGGGTGCTGAGATCCCGGAAGGTGTTGGAAACAATTGCATACGCAGACGACCTAGCGGTAATTGTAACATAAAAGACGAAGGAAGAATTAGAGTTAATTGTAAATATAGCCCTCGAAAGAATAAGACAATGGATGGCAAATAACGACCTGGAACTAGCAGCGCAGAAAACAGGCTACATAGGCTAACGGCAGATATAACTGACTGGGTGAAACGGGAGCATGGACAGAGTGGATACCACTTGACGCAGATGATGACAGGCCATGGATGTTTTCAAGAATACCTGCATAGAATTCGCAAAACACAAACACTGAACTGTAGATACTGTAGTGCAGATACTGACTCGGCGGAACATACAACATTCAGATGCAAGCGATGGCGAGCAATTAGAACAGAGACAGAGGCTAGATTGGGAATAGAACTGACGGTGGGAAATATAATACCTACGATGCATAACATAATTGTTAGAAAATAGAACGACAAAGGAGAACGATAGAAATAAATAGAAACTCCCCGCCCTGAAGTAATATGCGAGTAGTTCCGGGGCGGTGGATCTGGAAAGAAGGGGGGTTTTGGCTGGTAGGCGCTTGTGTTACACACAGGCGAGTTCGGCCCTATCCGAACATAAAAAAGAGCCGGATGTGCATGAGCATTCCCCCCCCTCAAAAAAAGAATCCATGTTGGGAGACTTTTGGCCTGATATGGCCGAAATCGGCAACACGGATGTCCTCAAGTACATCCAAAGGATTGATTGGCTTGGGTGATGCCCAAATTGGAGAGCTGCTGGGGAGGCAGCACAATGAGCCCACCTATGTGGCCTAAGTGCACGTGAGGTAACTCACCTTTATTTTACCCCATTATGAGTATGGACACCAATCTGATGGTAACTCACCTTCCTAAATCTTATAATGACAATGACCTAATATAAAATCGACAGTCACATGACTATTTTGACAGTTTTCTCACAGATGTCAACGCAATTTGCACCTATATTTGCGCATGCTCACAGAGAATTTTGTATAAAATTTAGTACAAAATTCTGTTCCGTGTAATACAACAGACCTCGAAATTTTAAATCGGGGTAACTCTCCTACCTTCGTCACCTCGCGAAGGCAAGAGGTAATCGACATAACTCTCGGATCTATGACCATGGTCCAGGAAGTCGAAAACTGCATTTATCAATGGAGCCGACCCTTTCGGACCACAGGTACATATGTTTCTCTATAAAATCTAGCCTCCCCATTTGGGAGACATACAGAAATCCCAAGTCTACCAACTGGGACTCCTTCCGAGAAGACCATTTGAGTAGACTACATGGGGCACCAACCCAGCCCAAATGCCCGGGCGAAATAGAGCTGGCTGTAGACTCCCTATAGAGAGCTATCATGTTATCGTATGAGGAGAATTGTTAGATGAAAAAAATCAAACCCATGGTGGAGCCTCGAATTGGACAGGCTCCGTAAAGAAACCCGTAGACTATTCAACATAGCCAAACGCACTCGTTCACCTGATGACTGGGAACACCATAAACTGTCCCAACAAAGGTACAAGAACGCTATAAGACGATCTAAACGAACCACCTGGAAGGCCTACTGCGACGGGATAGAAAGTATGCCGAAAGCCCCTTTCAAAGCTGCAGGCCCTGACGGGATCTTCCCGGCTCTCCTTCAGGAGGGACTAGAAATGCTAGTTAGACCTCTGTACCATATATTACGTGGCTGCATTTCCATGGGATATGTCCCTATTCCATGGCGAGCGGCCAAAGTTATATTCTTACCTAAACCGGGTAAAGACTCCTACTTCCAGGCAAAGGCATTTCGACCGATCAGCCTTACCTCCTTTCTACTGAAAGTGCAGGAAAGACTGGTAGACCGCCACATTCGAGACGGATGTCTGGTGCAATACCCACTGCATCCAAATCAACATGCTTACCAACGAGGCAAATCCACAGAGACGGCTCTTCATCAAATCGTCCATAAGGTCGAGAAGATGCTAACTCATGGAGAGTACACTTTTGGTACATTTCTGGACATTGAAGGGGCGTTTGACCGAACGACCTTCGAATCCATTCATAACGCTATCTTAAGGCGTGGAATCGAACCCACCGTAGCAAGGTGGATCGATTTCATGCTCAAGTACAGAAACATAAAAGCCACGCTCAGAGGGGCCTCCGTGGGAGTATCCGCCGGCCGCGGGTGCCCACAGGGAGACGTTCTCTCTCCGCTCCTGTGGTGCCTCGTGGTTGATGGACTCCTCCGGCGGCTCAACGAGCAAGGGTTTTACACTCAGGGCTATGCGGATGACCTGGTTATCCTTATAGCCGGTAAATTGCTCGGCACAATAAGCGGGGCTACCCAAGGTGCCCTAAATATTGTGCAAGACTGGTGTAACAGGAACCAATTGTCGGTCAATCCATCAAAGACCGAGCTGGTCCTGTTTACACGAAAAAGGAAGATGACAGGGTATAGAAAACCCTCCATCTTCAACAAGTCACTTGACCTGACAGGTGAGGTCAAATATCTACGCGTTGTCCTTGACGCTCGACTAACCTGGAATAGCCATGTGAAAAGACAAGAACAAAGGGCCTGCGCTTGCTACTGGATGTGCAGGCGCGCGTTAGGCAACACCTGGGGGCTGATGCCTAAAATCATATTTTGGTTTTACACGGCCGTAGTACGCCCGCTGTTAATATACGCCGCTCTTGTCTGGTGGCCACGATCAGAACTGACCACTACAAGGACGATACTCGCCCGTGTGAAAAGATTAGCATTACGGGCGCAATGCGAACAACCCCGACAGCGGCCATGGAAGTGCTGTTGGAACTCGCGCCCCTTCACCTTGTGATTGAGGCCGAGGCTCGAGCGGCAACGCATAGGCTGATGTATACAGGGCAATGGAAACCGACTCAGGAAAACGTAGGACATGCCAGAGTTGCCTCCAAGTTGAAGGCGACCACTCCCGTTTCTTTAATGGGAAGTGATGGCATGACCTCCTACTTCTGCTTTAGAATACCCTACAAGGTTCACATCCCTCTCCGGGATGAATGGTTCTCGGATGATCGGCCCTTTCTTAAACCCGGTGGCCTAGTTTGGTATACAGACGGGTCACGGAATAGAAAAGGTACCGGCGCCGGTGTATATGGGGACAAACCCAGGGTCAAACTTAAATTTGTCCTGGGAAAATATGCTACGGCCTTTCAGGCAGAAATATTCGCGATTACTGCCTGTGCAAACGAAAACCTCAATAGAAATTATAGAGGTAAATATATCTATATTTGCTCGGACAGTCAAGCGGCCATGAAGGCCCTAACATCTCCCAAGATAGGGTCTAGGCTTGTCGAGCCACTTTCGTTAAGCTCTCAGCTGAGAATTACGTGAAAATCCTATGGGTTCCGGGCCATAGTGGAATAAGTGGCAATGAGGAAGCTGATGCCGTAGCTGTGACTGGGGCCTCTGAACCGTTATTAGGTCCAGAGCCAGCTTTTGGAATAGCCCCCAAACATGTGAGGCACGAGATCTGGAATCACGCAAACGCTCAATTTTAGCACTCTTGGACCTCCAGACTCATACCCAGACAGGCTAGAGCCTTCATCAAGAACCCTACGCCTAAATCGGTAGACTATATTCTGAATCTAAGCAGAAGACAAATCAGGATAATAACGGGCCTCCTTACAGGCCACGGACACCTGAACAGTCATCTCCACACTATAGGGATCTCCCTTTCTCAAACCAAGAGACATTCAAGACACGCTCTTCAACAGGATTCTGTCTTTCGCCGAAGCGACGGACCTGTTCAGGGAGTGAAGTCTTTTGCAACCCCTAGGGAGCACAATGGGCCCTGGTGGCCTAAGTGTAGGAGCTTGCTCCGACCCAGAGAATCATCATCATCATCAATACGTTTTACAGAATATTGTACAAAATTTCGTGAATAAGTTTTGTCCAAAATTCTGTTTGTGAGCATGCGCAAATTACGCTGACATCTGTGAGAAAACGGTCAAAATAATCATGTGACTGTCGATAAAGTAGAATTCTAACAAGATTTTATAATATTATGTTTAAGTTACTAGCGCTTTTATTTTGAACACAATTTTGTAGAAAATTCTGTGCCGTAATACAGGCCTAAGAGAAAGGTTATTCTTCTGGAAAGTTTAGGTTACACCTTTTTTGAAATTGTTTTGTCATTACTATGTTGTATCAGGCGTCAATATATCTTAATAATTAAGACTTCTAAAAGGGCTGTTACAAATATACAGATAGTGGGTATCTACATTTAAAACGCTTAAACAGCAACGTGCTAGTGGTATGATGTGAAAAACATTTAACATTAGTGCGACACTAAACAAAGACCCACCACCATTCTGGAACAGCCATTCTAGAAATATTAGGATAAAAGGAACTAAAGTGGTTAGTATTTGTCTAAACGAGCAAAAACTACAATAAAACGCATTTTTACTCATTTACCACACAGTTAACTTCAGAAATCCAGCAGTTAACATAAAGCAACTTTATTGCTCCATAAACTTTACAGATTAATACAAGAGGAAGAGTTACAACAGTTATTATTATTATAGTCAGTTGAAATAATAACGAAGATGAAACTTATTATTAATTATAACGAGTGGATTTTATTAACTAAAATTTATTTATTTAATTATATGCTTTATAGTACTGAAAGTATATACAGGTTGTATCATTTGAGAATTAATTATGGAAGTCACTTTATGTAACCTTCAAATAAACTTGTTACATAAATTGACCAAATAGGCATTCTACCACCCTGAACGTGTTAGTGTGAGATCTGTGCACTGTTGCCACCGGCAAAAGCCTTAAAGCTTAATACAAATCAAATTGAAAACTTTCGATTATAAGAATACTGATATCACAAGAGGCAAAGTAAATCTTAGGACTTATAAGAGGTGGCAACAGTGTTACTATTCATTGCAAAAGCTTAGATTGTTACTTTTGATAGCACTGATTTGCATACTTACATAAAATAATAGGCAACGTTTTACATAAGAAACATAAGCAGTAATAAAAAGGAACTAAAGAAAGAAAAACTTACATAATTTTAAAAACCAACACCCCCACAAGAAAAGTTAAAAACTACACAAAAAAACTGAAAATAAGAGAAAATTATTTAAATTTATAGGAACGTGTGTGAAACTTTAATAAAAGGAAAAGGTGATAGGGAAAGGTGAACTAATATTTCTAAGAATGCTGTTCCAGAAGATTGACACAGGAAGAAATCTAGACTGTAAATCCATCACCAATTCGTAATTTTGTACACATCAAAAAATGGCGTTTGGAGGAGAGTTTCGTTAGCAGAAAAAAACTACTTATAGGCTGAGTATAACACCACAGGCCAGAGACATTAAAATTGTAATCTGGTAAATATTTAAATTTGTTTAAATAATTACATACATACTATATGGTTTATAGAAATAAATTATTTTAATCACCTTGATCTGGATACCAAACTATAACAAACAGACCGACGTACCATATGACTATTCTTGTTTGGTCCAAACTAGGACGATTTTTGATTTTATGGTATAATTTTCTAAAGGGAAATAAAAACAGCATAAAATCAAAAACTGCAATTTCTTTAATAATACTTTTATCATGTTAATTTTTTTCTACGGTCGAATAAGTGTTAGGTTAACCTTATTACAAGGCCAATTCAATTAAAGCCTGCTATCTTTAAATTGGATTTAATATATTTGATGTAAAACAAGAAGTAAAAACAGCTCCCAATGCGTTTGGTAAATCCCCGAAAATGGAGTCTCATAACAATTGTCCACTGTAAGTTTATTAGCTATAGTTTGTTTGCCTCCTAACCTTAAAAACTAATTTCTAAAATAAATGTCGAGAATATTAAATTTGTGATGTTTCCCATGAAGCGGTATTGTGATAAAGATGATCTCCCAAAAATTCCTTCATTATGAAGATAAAATATGGATATCAATTCTATTACCAACAGCATTTATTCCAAAAATGAATAAATCAAGATTAGATATTTTTATCTAGATAACAGTACCCTAGATATTCTTTGTTATTCAAAGTTACTTTTGATATTTATATTTAAAATATCCAAGAGATATTGGGGAATATTTCAAAGGTATTTCTATATAGATTATATTTTCTAGACAACATGTCGTGAATATTAAAGTTTGTGATGATTTTCGTAGAGTGA